>PVJC01001354.1:41969-95816 GCA_004026665.1 Murina feae
GGGGGGGGGGGGTGTTGGGCAGGCAGTGAGGGCCACAAGAGGGGGCAGAGGTGGAAAGTGAACTGGGGTGCTTTGCAATGAAGTCCTCAGCTGACCCTGCAGGGCACTTTGGAGGTGAGATATCTCTAGTCAAAAGGCCAGACCTTTACCTGCATAGCAGATACCTTCATATTGGCCCCAAAATGTGGTGTGACCTTGCGGGGAGGGCAAGTCCTCGAGAGAGACAGCTGAGAGCAGGTAGCCAGCAGCCAATGCTCCCAGCATGCTGGGGGAATGAGGCCTTCAGCTCAGGGCTCTAAAGGTGGTTCTGGAGAGTCCATACAATGTTCTTTGTTGATATGGGTAACTTTCGTTTCATTTTTTTTCACAATTCATTTAGCTCTGTCTCTGTAATGTTGACATTCTGGAATATTTGTTCTTTTGGAGTTGTTAGGAAGATACAAATAAGTGGTCCACTGCCCCCACAGGTATACAAAGACACTTACATAGAAACTACTTATGTACAAATATATTAATTTTAGTGGTATTTATATTAGGGGAATAATTGACAATGACCAAAAGACTCTAAAATATAAGAATGATAAAATTATGTGCAGCTATTAAAATTATGTTTTCAAAGAATGGGCATTAAGATATTAATATCTGCATTTACACTGCATAGATTTATTATTCTATTATTAAACATTTGTTATTTAAAAAAATTTTATTTTATTGATTTTTTACAGAGAGGAAGGGAGAGGTATAGAGAGTTAGAAACATCAATGAGAGAGAAACATTGATTAGCTGCTTCTTGTACACCTCCTACTGGGGATGTGCCCACAACCAAGGTACATGCCCTTGATGGGAATCAAACCTGGGACCTTTCAGTCCAGAGGTCAAAGTTCTATCCACCAAGCCAAACCAGTTAGGGCTATTATTTAAAACTAGGGGCCCAGTGCACAAAATTTGTTCACCCGGGGGGGTGGGGTGGTTCCTCAGCACAGCCTGCCCCCTCTCACATATTGGAAGCCCTCAGGGGGTGTCCTACTGATGGCTTAGGCCCACTCCCTGTTCCCCTTGGGGAGCAGGACTAAGCCGCAGTCTGGCCTCCCTTTATGGGAGGTGACCAGGCTAATCAGGGGAAGCCATCAGCCCCATCACCCCGCTGCTGCAGCCACTGCCAGTTACCACAGCCACCAAGGTGTTTTCATCAATACAGACTCCAGTCCCTTCACCATGAAAAAATGACAACTTTACTTAGGCATTTTCAAGATGTGTCTTTCATAGGATATGACATTTCTTTCTTTCTTTATTTTTTATCCTCACCTAAGAATATGTTTTCATTGATTTTTAGAGAATGTGGAAGAGAAGGGAAAAACAGAGAGAAACATCAAAATGAGGGAACACTTTGATTGGTTGCCTCCTGCATATGCCCAGACCTGGTCCCCAGCCAGGGAGGAACCTGCAACCTAGATGCATGCCCTTGGTCAGAACTGAACCCAGACTCTACAGTCAGCAGGCTGAGGCATTATGCACTGAGCCAAACCGGCTAGGGCAGGATATGACATTTCTTAGCCCTTCAGCAGTGGAACTTCATTTTTTTTTCTCCAGGAGTGTGGTGGAAAAACCCTACATCACCTTTAGGGATTCTTATTACCCAAGTTATGAAGAGTATTACCAGTGGCATAAAGGGAATTTAGCCAATGAGTGGTAAGAAAAGGTGTTTCCTCTGTAGTTCACTCTAATCACTGGCTCCACCCCTGCCCCTCCATCCCAGCTCCACCCCTGCCCACACCTGTAACCTCTGGCCAAGGATGCAGGCCTGGGCAAAGGACCCCCAGACCCCTGTGCTCACTGGCTCTGATCCTGCCCCCTGCCATCGCTGGCTCTGCCCTTGCCCCACTGGCAGCCTCTGGCCAAGGCAACAGACCTAGACAGGGGATCCTAGACCCCTGCTTTGCTGGCTCCACCAGTGCCCAGACCCCTGCGATTGCAGGCTCCACCCTTGCCTCTCTAATCACTGGCTCTGTGGAGCCCAGCCCCTGCAATCTGAGGCCTCTGGCCCAGGCCTATGCCTCGGCAGGGCACACTCATACCCCTATGATCACCAGCTCCACCCTTCCCATGCCTGAGGCCTCTGGTGAAGGCCTCTGGTCTGGGCAGGGAACGCCCAGCCCCCTCTGATCACCTGTTCCACCCCTCAGGCCCCCTGCCTCTCCTGCCATTTGCATGGCTAACAGGCCTGACCACTTCAGTGGTGGGGCTTGGACTGGGCGCCGCCATCTTGTGGCTATGGGGGTGGCCATATTTGTGATGGAGTGATGCCTAATTTGCATATTACTCTGTTATTAGATAGGATTTTATTCTAACTGTTATTGCATGAAAAAATATGAAGGCAAATAGATCAAAATAATGCCAGGATTTGGCTTCTAAAACGTATAGATTTTTCAGTACTTTTCATTTTCCACACAATCTAAGATTATGTATTATTTGAAATTATAAAAAAATCAATGTTGTTTATAAAATAAAAACATAATTATGCTGAGTTACACTTAATTAATTTTCAAAATTATATTTGATGTGAAAAGATATAGTGATAATGAAACATTATTGTACTGGGAGCAGATTTTCAATATTTTTCACATTTTTAAAATCTTATTTTTAACACTATTTTCAAGGTGAATGGAGTGGAAAAAGTAAATCTTGAGTGTTTTTTAGTCTTTCTCTTAACTTATCTGAAGTTTTTCTTGGGAGATAATAACTCCCAAAATATGTATAAGTGTTTCTGTGTGTGTATTTGTGAGCATGTGTGTGTGCACATGAGCACATGCCTACACATATTTGACTTCTATTGTCTTTTGGAGCTTTTTCTATGCATATTTCAATTGTTCTTAAGTTCCCATTGCACATGGTTCCCACTGGTTAGTAGGACATGGTCAAATGACGTTCTCCTAAGGCTCCAAATCTCACTAGTCCATAGCAAGGAAGAAGTCCACAAATCTACAGAATAAAAAGAAAACAATAAATTGCATCATTCAAGGGATTTTTAAATGAAGAAACTATTCTGTACTAGACATTTGAGTTTGACAAAGCAGATCCTGTGGATTCAATTTCCATAAATCCTTTCAAGTGTTTATCTAACTTTTCTCATTTTGCAAAAATATCTAACAAAATCACAGGGCAGAACAATTGTTCTTGACATCATAAAAGTTTAATATCTTAACTTATTTATTAATTTTTGCTTGCTTTGCTTATGTTATAGGAACTGGTCAGATATTTTTAAGAATCTGACAGGCCATACACTTTGAAATTGTGTACAGACCCAGATTAGTTTTCATTATTGTTGTGGTTTCTTTTTTTTGTTAATCCTCACCTGAGGATATTCTTTCACTGATTTTTAAAGGGAGTAGGAGAAGGAGGGAGGAGGGGGGAGAGAGAGAGTGAAACATAGATTGGTTGCCTCTGACACCTGCCCCAACCAGAGACCAGAGCCAGGGATCGAACCTGCAAACCCAGGTAGGTGCCCTTGACTGGGAAATGAACCCTTAACCCTTCTGGGCATGGACCAATGCTCTAACCACTGTGAAACATTGGCCAGGGCAGTGGTTGTGGTTTTCTTCTTCCATTTCCTCTCTCTCTCCTCCTTGTCTTCCCTCCCTCTTTTCCTTCCTTTTAGATGGAGTTCCTAATTCTTTAGTTCCAATTCATGATTTACTCTCTCACCATTCTTTCTCACATCATTTCCTTCTCCCTCCATCTCTGCATTGCTTTTCCACATTTCATAATGAATGTCAATGTGCTGGAGTGTGTACTGAAAGGGGAGGGCTACTGAGAACCATGATTTTAGAAGCTTATGTGTTTGAGAGCCTGTGAAATCCTCCCTGGCCTCAGAGACTTTAAATTGTTTCAATCTCTATTTTCTTTGACTTTTATGCTTTTAAAGTTTATACCAATAACCACATTAGTATCCAGAGCATGGATTTTTTGAGTTTGACAAAGCTGATCCTGTGGATTCAGTTTCCGTAAATCCCTTAAAGTGTTTTTCTCATTTTCTCATTTTGCAAAAATGTCTAACAAAATCACAGGGGTAAACAATTGTTCTTGACATCACAACAGTTTAATATGCTAACTTATTCATTAAATTGTGCTTCACATCAATGGAAATCCTCAGTTCTACAAACTATCATTTTTAAATAGCAATAAGGATTGATAATGTCACAATACAATCTCCTAGTACCCGAGTTCATACATATTGTTGCACAGAAACCAAAGGAAATATCTCTTAGGAGAAATAATTTACTATCTATTGAGTAACTATCTTTACACCTAAAATGGGGCATCAGATATAAGTTCAGATTTTTCTTTCCAACATTTTTTTATCTTTGAACATTAAATGAAAAATAATGCAAGCAAAATCCAGAATGTACTTCTTGGAGGAATAAAAAAACAAGGGAAGAAGAGAAAAGTTGATCACATGATTTAAAAAAATAACGGCAAGCTGGTGGAAGACAAATGTGACAGTGACTAAATCACACAAACTCTGCTTCCTCAGATCATAGTTTTCCCTGGCAAGAACTGAGGTTTCTCAGCACTGACATCTGGCCCTTTGATGAGATACCACCGTGCAGCAGAACATGGAACTCACAGAGATTCCACTTCATGTGTCGAAGGATGACACATTATTTCCATAGACAACTTAGAACACAAGGTCAAGAAACATCTGTGCTTTTGCGTTCTCAGATCCAGAGCTCCGTGAGGTTACCTCGAGTCCTCGCCTGGAAGTCCAGGGGTGCTTGTCTTGCAGATGTTGCTGGTGTTTACAGTGAGGCCAGTCCTCTGGAATCTCAGCACCTCTGCAAGATCAGTTGGTTCTGTGTGTCATGAAGCTTACAGCCAAGTGCATTCCATCCATTAGGCTACAAAGCACACAGGTTTCAACCCACCCACTTGCCCAAAAGGGTGATTCAAAGTTTTAGGGAAACAGTTCAGATGTGTCCAGGTGAATGTGGTGAGAGAATAACAGGCTTATATGTCCAGTGGAGATGGAAGAAGGGAACAGAAGAAAAGCTGAAAGTATCTTGGAGAAAGAATCTTTGCTTGCTCCCCAGAGATGACACAAGTGAGTAGAGTCATCAGACTCGGGCAGCCCTGATACCCAGCCTGGAGATGTTCAGTCGGAGTTCCGGGGACCAGTGGAGGTACAATAGCGATGGGAAAGGAAAAATCTTGGCAATATAGCTGTGATCAGATCAGAGTATTCTTCACTTAAGTCCCACCCAACTTGCTGTTTGAGCCAACTCATTCTATTCATTCAGTCTTTATTTCACCCCCTAAAACTATCCCCATGCTCTTGTCCTATCTCATGAGCCTCATGTCCTTTTCTGCCCTTTTAAATGGCCGAAAGAATTATAGTCCCCAGACTGCCCTTGTTCTTGAGGACAGAAGCTGCCTATTATTTTCTATTTTTCAATATTTTCTGGCACATATTTACTTCCTCATCTTTCCACCTTTACAAGGTCTGCTTCCTTTTTAGGAGCTCTACTTTTTTTTTCCTATAGTTATCCCCAGTCTCCCTAACCCCCCACTCCCTACACACACATGATTCTATTACATAGGACCTTGTTCTGAGCTAGTGAGTTAGAGGCCAGATAAACATTCTGTGTGAAGTTGTTAGCTTATGACAGCTTAAAGCATTTCCTCTCTCTAGCACATGTGCAAAGGGAATCACTGAAAAAATCAAATAAAAAACCTTTAGGAACCAAAAAATAAGTTGCTGATAAAATTCTAGGGACCTGGGAAAGAGGTAGCGAGAAAGGTAAATTTTTAGAGCAGGGGTTCTATGGATCACCCCTTAAACTTCAGTATTTAGGCTGCTCTGGTTGTTAGTATTTCTAACACCAAGCTTCCCTAAGGAGGTGTAAGCACATCCCCTCAGCTTTGTCCTTGAGTAGTTTTGGGATTGGATGAGGTGAACATGAGCAAGAAGTGTTTGAGTGCCTGTGCTTTTCAGTTGCTCCTGCCACACTGACAGTTTTTTGGCCATTTCACTCCTATTAACAGGCTCCCTCACTAGACACAGGGGCTCATGGGCCAACTCTGCCAGACTCCTTGACATTATCTAAGTCACTGCAATTCCATGAAAAGGGAAGGGAAGATATAAATCAATAAAGGTTTAGATTCATAGTTTTTCAGTTCCCAACCCCAAGTCTGATGCTGAGCAGCACAAAATAGTAGGAAAGACATGAAGTCAAAAGACTGGGACTCTGCACAGCTTTCTTGTTAGTAAACTGTAATCTTTGGGAAATCTCTTGACATCTCTGAATTTCCATGTCAAATGGGTAATGTGTAGAGGGCCTATTTAACATATAAGAATGTAGTGAAGATCAATGAGATACTAAAGGTAAAAATGTTTTTAAAAACATTAAGTGCTATATCAAGTTATGAATTTTAATCTTGTCTATTGTAAAAATATGACAATAAAGATGACATCAAAAAGCACTGAATGTATTTTTTAATTCCCCTTTGTGTCAGAGACTAATAGGTTTATCAGTATTAATTTTTACATTATTTCATTGAATAATAGGACCTTCATATCAAGGCACATAGCAACAAATAATAAAGACATTTCATGCCTTTCTTTGCTGCTAAATGTAGCTAATGGCTAGGTGCTAGCCCATAAGATGTGGCTATAAGTGATATGTGCAACTTCCTTCCATGTCCTCTCTTTGTTGTTTAACTATAGATGAGATGACAGGAGCTGCAGCAGTCATCTTGGGCCAGGAGATGGAATTTGCACATTAGGACAAGAGAGCAAGAGAGTGCCTGTGTCTCCGGTAATGCCACACACCAGTTATCCAATCAGTTTCTCTTTTACATGAGAGAATGATTCTTCCATCTTATTGAAATCACTAACATTTTGAGTTTCTTTGTTAAATCAGCCAAATGGAAAACCTAGCCAATAAACTACTTGCAGTTATTATTTTTATGATCTATGCTCACCTCCTTGCCAGATCTATCTAGTAGACCTTCTCTTCCATACTATCTCTAGACAGACTTTTGAACAAATCCTTATTTTTCAAACCATTGATCAAACTATTTATGACAGTTACCTCCTTTAGATGATAAAAAAACATGTTTTTATAAATTTAACAGCACATGTGATATCTTTAACTGCTGCCTAAAACTAATTGCTAATGATATTAATTACTATAAAAGGGATCCAGATAATTCTCAGGGCACATTTTCTCCAGTTACCAAGAGGAGGCTGCCAATAAATTAAGAGGTAGACTAGCTTCCTTAGTCCTTAATAATGATAGTAATAATTTAAACATACACAGATACACACACAGACCCATCATCCCAGTCTCATTACTGGGGCTGCCATTGCCGAGAGAAGGAAAGGAATGTCTACCTCAGAGTTGCAGGAGTCAATGGGATTGTGGTATTCCCTGGGGATCTCGATTCTCTCTCTCTCTCTCTCTCTCTCTCTCTCTCTCTCTCTCTCCCCCTCCCTCCCTCCCTCCCTCTCCCTCTTTCTCTTTCTTATGCTTTTAACACTAATGTATCTGGAATTGATTTGCTTTGGGATCTGAAGGCCAACAACTTCCCCTGGATCCTTAGGCCCACATGCCTTTTATTGGCGTCACTTCCCTGAGCTTCACTCAGCATGTAGGTGTGCAGTCAATTTTCAGAGAACAAACCGCATCCCCACCTCTTCGTTTCTATCAACATAGGACCCCAGGGATATGACAAGTGTGCTGCTTTAGAATGAAACGATATGAGGGAGAAAGCCCTTGTCGGTCTTTTTAATTTGCTCAGCACTGGCCTCGGGCCAACACGAAGAGATGGTTTCTCCTCTGAACATTCTGATAGCTGGTCTCCAGTGGAGCACCATACATCACGCCTTTAGCAGCAAGGCCTCGAAAGCCTTTTGATATCAATCCGAGGTGCCTGAGGAGCAGCGTGAAGTTAGCAGAGGCTGCCTCCAAGTCTCAGCTATGCACGAATCCACTGCCAAAAATTTAAAGCGAGTTTAAAGGAAACAATCTGAATGCTTTCGAATTTGGTTTGATTTTCCACCTGACAAAAGACTAGATTATCAGTGTGTGTGTGTGTGTGTGGGGGGGGTGTATGTGTGTGGCAATAACAGGCAGAGGATAATTTGCAGACCTGCCATCCTGGGCAGAACATAGATGTTAACATCAAAATGTGAAGAGAGAGCGAGCTTCTCACTAATCCCAGCTGCAATCCTCCTTCCCTCCCTACCTTAGGAACAAATCATCAGAAAATAAAACATTAATATTTTGTGAGCCTAACTTGGCCCCTTTAACTCACCCTTATGAATGGCTGAAAAAGTACAATTGCCTAAAAAGTCATCAATCTCTCAGTTTATTGATATGGAGAGGGCTGGACTCACTCAAGGCCCCATGGCTCTGGGTCACTGCCACCTTGATGCTGTCCCAGTTGTGTCACCCGTATGGGATAGAGGCATATACTTCTGGGTAATAATGGCTGGATTCTTGCATGATTGGCCAAAAGCTTTTATCCCATATGGAAATCACGATGGAGTCCAAAGAGACTGCACTTTTCAGTCAGTCAGACCTAGCATCCAATTCAGGAGAAAGCTACATTTTGTCAATGGGTTTCATTTTACTCACCTATGAAATTGGGACTAATAATATATACCTGGTTGCGAACAGATTTAAAATATGAAAAGGGCCTCCCACAGTTCCTGGCGAAAGGGAGGGCCCCAAAAATGCCTTCCCTCACATGACAGATAAATCCAAGGGTAGTGAGAGAAGAGTCTACGTGACTTTTCTAGGCCTCCCTTTGATGGAGGCACCCGGCTTTTCTCTGTAGAGGCAGTGGATCCATGAATGCATGTGGGTTGATTGACTCTCAACCCCAGAGAGAGTATTCCGGAGGATGAGATGTGGCTTACACAAAGCTGGCTTAAACATCAAACATGTTGGATATCAATGAAAAAAGCTTTTCAATCTGATTTAGGAGTTTCACTCATTTTGCCTTTAGCTCCGTGAGGGGATTGATCAGATAAATCTGTTGTGAAACTTACTACTCACTCTGATCCTCCTACTGATTGGTAGGTAGGCAAGGGATCTCGATTTCCTCTCCCATACTTCTCCCCTTATTATTCAAAAGCATGGTGCTCTCATAGTTGTGATTGGGAAATGGTGAAAATAAGAAACATTCAGCAATGCTATGCATTTTGGGGGGTTCAGTTTTATACACTCCAGCCAGCACCAGCTGTAGCCAGAATCTAACAAGGGGAGGAAAGGAGGGAGGAGACCACATGGGGAGGAAAAAGACCACATGGGGAGGAAAAGGTTATCAGGCTAGAAATATTTAAGATTTGGGGAGGTAGAGTCTTTTTAAACTCCCAGGATAATCACACCATTGTGTTCTGTATTTCATGGCCTAAATCAAAATTATTATTTAAGGACCTCAAATATGTTTTGTATACCTGATAGCTACCGTAAGCTTGTATTCTTCAAGCCAAATTCTTTTCAAATGTTTTTCCTTCTGTGATAGTAGAATTTCAGACCTGGCAGTACCATATCAGAGAAGATGACTGCTCCAAAGAGGTAAAACTTGGAAATGTTCTTTCAAAAACACACACACACCTAAGGTCTGTAGCCAGTTTGGAAATTGTAGGCATATATCTACCCTCCAGCTTCCTTCCACCCCCACTCCCCATCATTCATTCCTTACATTGAAAATACAACGTGGTAAAAAGTTCTCGCCATAGGCATTAGTTAATAAGACATCTTCTTCCAAATTCTCCCACAAACGTTCATTTCTCAGGGGCCATGGGCACCCTGACCTGAATCCACTTGCAGTTCCCTAAAATGTGGGGAAGAAACATGGCTCAGGGCTGGAATGCAGGGCTTTGTCAGATGTGAGTCTCTAGTGATGGTCAATAGTAGGATAATCTTGTCTTAAAAGACGTCAACAAAACACATTTCTTCTGATTTAAACCCCATTCAAATAGAGTTCAAAGATGACAGCCAACAGCAAAGTAAGGGTTGGCCTAAAACCTCATCAAAGGGCTGAAAGGGACTTCTTTTTCTCTCTCTTTAAACCCACCAACATTTCCATTACAGAGACAGTGTGAAACAGACCAGTTTCAGCAGATCATCCAAGCCACAATTTGGCTTTTCATGTCTGCGTCTGGGGGTCCAGTCACCCAGAGTGTAACCTGTGCTGTGCCAAGGAGATTGCAAGGACACTGCTTCCTTTTTGATGCTTCTCTCCTTGACCTTCTGAAGTGGTGTATCCTGGATGCATTCCTACCCTACTCCTTATCACAGGTTGGAAAATGTCAGGAACTAAAGAACAGGACCCATCCTCTCCAGCTGGATAAAGATGAAGGAAGAGAGGAAGCAAGTGTCAACCTCCGGCCACATACAGCCAGATGCCCTCAGAATGGCCCAAGAGTCTCCAAGGTAACGCCACAGGGAGAAGAGGCAGGGGGTCACCATCTCACCACCTGACTGTTGTAATCCTCAGTGACGGCCCCCTCTCCGTTCCCATCCTCTTTGGGCCACCGGTGGCTCCTAGACTCCCGCTGCAGCCTCCGCTCCTCCCTCCTCTTTTGCCGGTCCCTCTGGTGCTCCAGCTGCTTGGTGTGGTGGTAGCGCTGTTGGAAGAGATCTTTTGCGTACTCATAAAGCTGCATGTCCAGGAAGTTGAGCTCCTCAATGCGTTGGCGAGCACCGTCATTGATCTCCACATTGGAAGCCCGCGTGATGTTGAACTGTGTGAAGGGAGAGATGAACTTGAGGTTGAATGTCCTCTCAAAGAGAAACTGTGTCTTCCTCTGGAATTCCGTGAGCCCAAAGAAGGCCATGTTCTTCAGGTTGTTTTTCGCGCTCTGCAACAGGATGGTATTCCTTTCGCTCTCATTCATGAAAGTCAAGTTGTAGCAGCCCACCAGGCTGAGGTCCGCCAGCATGCGCACCTGGCGGTTGTTGGCCAGGTTGTAGGTGCAGTCCATGAACTCTCGCAAGCTAACCCCAGACCAGTCATCCCCAGGGTAGCAGGTAGGTAGCTCATCCGGGGTGGGGCTTCTCCCATCACACATGTGGAGGGAGGTTTTCCACGTGGCCCCTCTCTGGACATGTTTCCACTCGCTCAGGTAACGGGACACTGGATCACGCAACATTGTGATGTAATAGAAATTCCTGGAAGAAATTAAAGGAAGAGTGTCAGTCATTGACAACTGTAACTCTGGGATTCTGAACCTTTGCCGTCCATGGCTCTTCTGCCAGATGTTCATGTGAGAGTGTTTTCTGGGATTTGCACTGATCAGGCAAATGTTCTCACATGTGCGTATTTCCATAAGCACATGTGAAACCAGTTTTCAATATTAAGTTTTCTGGGCTTTTCCTCCCTGCTCTAGTGTTGGGAGGGGGAAGGGGGGGATAGATCATTCATTCATTTAGCAGTTATTCACTGATAAATTACTACCAGCAGTTACAATAGCTTACATTAAGAGAACACATCATGATATTTGAAATTTATTGCCAATCCAATATTTATTTGATTATTACAACAAACTTTTGTAGTAGACATGAGACTATTTGTTAGGGAACCATGCAAGGAGGTAAAGTGATTTGTCCAAGGTCATGGGCGTAGAAAGGGCAAAGCTGGAAGCCAAGGCTTCTATTTTTCTGTTTACACCGCTGTCCTAGATTACAAGGGAGGTGGGGTTGGGAAGGATGAGCTGTGTGTGAAGACTAATATTTACTGAGCAACTATTATGTGCTAGAATCTGTACTAGGTATTTTATGGATACTGACACAGATAATCCTAACACACTTTGTAAAATGAGATTTTTTTTTTAAATGAAACTGAGAACACAGAGAATGAAAAAGGTGAAAAATGTAGCCCAAGGTCTAGAGCAAGTTAATAATTGAGCTGCAGTAGAATCTAGGCCTCTTTAATGTCATAGCCTGTGCTTTCCTGCGCATTAGATGGATATTTGAAAAACAAAAATGCAACAAATATTTAGTGAATATGATTAATTGTCAGGTGCTGTGATTCTAATTACAGGTCATATCTCATCTAAAGGCATTCCATGGAACTTTGAAAATAAGTATATTTTATAAATTATTAGCTCCAGAATGATCAGGTAAAGATCAGGGGTACCTCTGGCTTAAAAGGACAAAAAGAGAATTGGAGAAGTCAACAGAAAAAGACACAATAGTAGACATTAAAGAAAATAAAAATAGATTCATAATGAGAAAGATCATTTTCATAGATTCAGCAGTTACCGATGGAATGGGTTGCCCACTCCCACACTTTGTCAGCAGGAGTAACATTCAGAAGTCTCCTGGGCAAAGTGTCCTGAAACCTTCTGAAAAGAGCATCATGCTTCGCTTGGCCAACTAAACTGTTGTGTGTTGTGTTTTTTCAGTGAACACCTAGTAAAAGCCCTTACAGAAATAAGGAGTGTAATGGTACAATGTTTTTTATGCTGTTTAAAATAGCATAAAAATTGAGGAACTATAATATTTCAAACTATACATTTATTATATTCAGTTATTTTTAATGTTCAGTCAAATAATTTTGAAGTGTGCTAATGAAACTTCAGAATCTTAAGTAACACTCATTCCCCATCATATTAGGAGGAGGAATTTACTGGAACTGCCCCAGACGGCCAGCCTGAAACCTTGCTTTTGCCAGCCAACACTTTCCATTACTCTGTTGTCTTTTCCTGTGACAGAATGACAATTCCATCAGTGGAAGAAAATTTCCCCAAAGGTCACTAGGGAGGGCAGAAAACGACTGACACAGCTTCTGGGCTCCACAAAGAAATGTTGACGATAAAGTTTTGCTCAGAGATATTACTATGACTGAATATTATGACATGTCATTATTAATCTTGCTTTGGATCTATGTTGGGACTTGTTCACTTTCTAATGTTACAAGCAGAGACTGGCTTTTAATTCATAAGCAAATTTCATTGTAAATATAAAAACACAGTAATGATGATATAAAAACCCACAGTAACTCAGGTGTGGGTTAAGGATGCCAAACAGAAGAATTTAAATCAGAGAGCCCTATGTATTGGGTCAAATAAGACCACAATGAAAAATGTATTATTTCTCTGTTAATTGGGCAAAACAGAAAACATAAAAAAAGGATTTAAATTAAAAAGATGATGGCAAGCAATTGGTAAGTCCCAGCCTCATCTATATCTGACATTTGGAAACAATCCAGATTTTAAAGTAATCACATCAGCTGGAAGATTTTAGGGCTGGGAATTGCAATGATTTGTGACATGAAGGTTCAACTGGAATCTGCTCCTGGACTCTTAGGAGGCTTTGTCTTACTTGGGGAAATTGGCCATGGAGTTCCTGATGCCTTCGTTTCATAGGAAATCGACACAGTCTCAAAGCAGACTAAAACGGACATAAGCTTGAAATTGTCTTGGTTTCAGATTTAACTTTATTCTGTTTAACATTGTATCTAATAATGACTGGCAAGAGAGTAGGGCCATGTTTACATGAGTAAAATTAAGTCCCAAATGTCTACAAGTTCTACTAGCCATATAGGTAAGAGGCCCATTTGTAACTAAAATTAACTCTGACATCAAGACATAAAAATGTACGAGTGGAACATTTATATTGATGAAGTTCAAAGCTGCTCCATCTCATGGGTCTGGCATGGAATGGCTAATAGCATTTGGGTTTTGCTTTATCAGACATATTCTCATGTATGTTTTGTTTGTTTGTTTCAAAATGATAAGATAGTAACAGTAGTAAAAATAAAATAATAGGGTTGAAGAAGAATCCCTATTGAAGAAAACCACCCCACAAAATTTAATTAATTAAATCATAGTTCTCATTTCTATTTTTTTCTACTTTCAGTTGCTTCTCTATTTTCAGACAGAACACTGCAAAAATCACTGATGAAGTAATGTCTACCTCCAGGTCTCATAACCATCCTTAATTAATTAATTAATTAATTAATTTTAATCCTCACATGAAGATATTTTTCCCATTGATGTTTAGAGAGAGTGAAAGGGAGGGAGGAGTAGGGAAAAGACAAAGAGAGAAGAGAAACTCACATGGACGGATTACCTCCCACATGCACCCCTGCCAGTGAGGGGATCGAACCTGCAGATCAAGGTACATGCCCTTGGCAGTGAATCAAACCCGAGAAGCTTGGTCCATGGCTGGTGTTCTAACCACTGAACAAACTGGCCAAAGCACACACCCAGCCTTTATTGTGTACATGCTTTGCTTCAGAGTCATTAATCTCCCTATCTCAAAATAACGAAACTCATTTTCTTCTGCTCCCATAATTTCCACTTCAGTTTCTAAAACACTTACAGGGTCGGGACTACTGAAATCTGCAGCTCTCCTTTTTGAGCCTTACTTGTTCAATAGCACAATGGAGTTGCAATGGAGTTTCCGTAAAATAAAGGGAGGAAGTACAAACAGTTACCAAACAAAGCCTGTTATGGCCTCAATGCAGAGGCCTTCATGGGCTCCTGTTCGTTTTAATTCATCTCCTCAGCCTAGATAGCAACATCTGTTCATATATTTGTTCTCGCAGTTAACCCAAACTCTCCTCAGGTTTTAAAATTATAAATAAATAAACTACTATGTTTCCCCTTTATTTATCCATTCATTCATTCGTTAACTTTCCAAACATTAATTGAACGTTTCCCCCAGCCCCCACCCCAACCCCAGAATTGCTAAGTACTGGGACTAGAGATCAGGGCGCAGAGATGGCTAAGATGTTGTCCTCAAAGAGAATTCAGGTACTCAACGATTTTGGTAAAATAAAAGACATTTAACCACCAACTTAAGGAGATGTTGTGTCAGCCTCCCTGGATCAGAACAATCCCTAAGACAGGTAACTTTGTGCCAGTGACAGCATCCTGTCAGCAGGTTTCCCATGAGCCAACTGCTTTGTTGAGAGCTTGGGTGAATTCATGTAAGCATGTCTGTAAAGCCATTGCAACTCTTCAGCATTGCCATTCTGTGGACCAGTAGCCATGTACTCAGGAAGCTTAGGGCACTGGTGTCATGGTTGCTTCAATAATCATCATAGGAGCCATCGTGGCTTATGAAAGTCCTAAGACCCAGAACACACATTTTTCATGGCTGCTTTAGAATCACCTTAGCATCTTGCACTTCCATAAGGTAATCATGTTTAAAAAGAAAACAACCCTTTACAGACTGTACAAGGGTGTTACTGCCTTCCTTCAGTCTTTGCCTTTTCCTTTGCTCATTTGCATACAACTTAACCTTCCTGGCCAACCTCAAGACTCTTATCCCTCTTCCCTGACTTTCTCGGGCTCTAGAGTGTGCTGCATCACCTACCGCACTTTAACTGGCATGTGAAAGTCCTGGTCGCATCTACCCTTTAAGTTTCTTTTTGATAACTGGACTTCGGTTTTGTGTCCCAGGGTACCTCACACACATCCTGCTCACAGAAAAATGGTCAATAAATGATGTTATGCAAAATAAGTGACATCATATGAGATACATGTATTTTGATGACTCAGTTAATATTGCCTTCGATAAATGACTTTTTCTCTCCTAAAAACTAATCTGATATTATTTTTGAATGTCTAAAATGTGTGAAATAAATAAAAAGATATGTAATCTTCTAGTATATCCATCATTTGATTGTGATTGTTGATATTCAGAGACAGGCAGTCAGTATAGACTTTGGGTAGAAAGTTGAGTATTTCGTATAACAGGTAATTAGTAGCAATGAGATAGGTACTTTTTTTTTTTAATGTTAAACTTACTAGTTTTCTTCCCCACTGCTTCAAGAACCTGTATTTCGCTAAGCAATTTATCGTATAATTGCTCAGTTCTTTCATTATTCTGCCATTTAGCTAACATGCGCTTATTGAGGGTTTGTTACACGTGAGGAGTCACTCTATGAAATGTGAAGAACATACAATAAATAAATAAATAAAATGCCCTCAAGTATTGTGGGTGCAAGGGTGGAAGATTAGAAAAAGACATTGATTAGCAAGTTACGGAGGTAAGGAGTGGACACAGGAGATTTAAGAATGCACAGAGAGCAATGTGGCCTAATTACACCAGGAAGTTCATATTATGCATTTTCACTGAACATCTGTTTAATAAATGAATGAATGGAAGGAGGGCATACACTGGAAGAGGATGCTGAGGCCAAGTTGTCATGGGCTCTGAAAGCAACTGTGAATTGCCAAAATAGGAAATGTGTTGGTTTAGGAAGATTCATTCAGCCACAGGGCTCAGGGTGGGCAACAGTAGGCCAGGGGAGATCTCTGGCAACCTTGGTGAGAGGCCAGCAGGGAAGAACCCAGGATGTGGGTGTGGATAAGAAAGACTTTCTGACAGATTCCAGAAATATCATACACCCAGCTGTCATTGTCCCTTTGCCTTCCTCATTGTCAGCTTCCTCTACACTGCCTTTCCCTCCTCAGTATTTTCTGTTTCCCTTTCAATCCTGTAATGGAAAAGAGGCAGAGATAAGGTGCTCATTAAAATTGTGAGACAAGACGTAGAAGTCGCTGGAATGACTCTGCCTGTGGTATTTAAAAATTCACCTCTCTTTTTTATTGCTAAGTAATATTCCAATATATCTCACATCTTCTTTATTCATTCATCTATCAATGGACACCCGGGTTGCTTCCATATCTTATCTATTGTAAATAATGCTGCAATGAACATAGGGGTGTATATATCTTTTCAAGTTGGTATTTTCATTTTCTTTAGATAAATACCCAGAAGTGAAATTGCTGGGTCATACGGTAGTTCTATTTTTAATTTTTTGAGGGACCTACATACTGTTTTCCATAATGGCTGCACCAATTTGCAATCCTATCCAATAATAGGAATATCCACTTTTCTCCACATCCTAGCCAACACTTGTTATTTGAATCTTGTCATTTAAGTGCTTGGCAATTAAGTCAGATAGAGAAAGACAAATAACATATGATTTACTTAAATGTAGAATCCAATAAACAAACACAGACTCGTAGACAAAGAGAACAAACTGATAGTTGCCAGAGGGGAGTAGTAGTAGGGAATGGGAGAAAAAGATTAAGGGGAATTAGACATACAAACTTTCAGTTATAAAATGAATAAGTCATAGGAAGGTAATGTACATCACAGGAAATATAGTCAATAATATTGTAATAACTGTACAGTGACAGATAATTACTAGGCTTATCATGGTGATCACATCATAATGTATATAAATTTAGAATTACTATGTTGCACACCAAAAGCTAATATAATATCATACATAAGCTATACTTTAATATGGAATATACACTTTCATGAGGGTAGGACTTACCTAGCCAATGAGAATATATCTAAAAGGACCTATAACATGCTGGGTTCATGTTGAGGTTTAATAAATATACAGAGGTGGGCAAAGGTAGGTTACAATAAATAATACAATAATAAGTAAATACATAATAATACAAGAATAAACTCTGCTTTGTGTACTCACAACTATAAACCCACTTTGCCAACCACTGTATTCCTTCCACTACTAGCTTAACCCTCATAAAAATCAAGCAACAAAACTAGTATCTCTGTACTCCACACTTCTATGCATTCATAAAAGCTAGCTCAACTAGAAACTCCTCCATCCTGCCCTCAGTGGAAGGCATTTCTGTCCCCCTGAAACCTCTGCTCTCATGCTTTATCTTTTTGTTAAAAGTTTTCAATGTTTAACATTATAGTTGACATGCAATATTATATTAGTTTCACATGTACAACATAGTGATTAGATATTTTATATTTTATTATGTGATCATGACAGTAAGTCTAGTAACCATCTGTCACTATATGTTATTACAGTATCATTGCCTATATTTCCTAAGCTGTATTTTGCATCCCTTTAACAGTTCGTATAACTGCCAATTTGTTCTTTTTACCATTCCCCCCAACCCTTCTCCATCTGGTAACCATCAATTTGTTCTCAGTATTTATAAGTTTGTTTCTATTTTGCATATTTGTTTAGGTTGCTTTTTAGATTCCACATATAAGTAAAATCATTTGGTGTTTGTCTTTCTCTGACTTATTTCACTTACCACGATACCCTCTAGGTCCATCCATGTTGCTGCAAATGGTAAGATTTCATTCCTTTTTATGGCTGAATAATATTCCACTGTATATACGTACTCGCATGCTTTATCTACATCCCAGTGACCAGTGACTGTCTTATCCTTAAATAAGCTTTATGCTTTCCTCATCTTTCTTTCCCCAAAGCATATGATACATGACCGCACACACCATGATGTATATAAGATGTTCAATGTTTGTGGAATGAATAAATATCTAAATTTTATTAGTCACTCTTTCAGGAATTCTGATGGTAATGTGCTCAGTAAACTTGCTGGTGCCTTAACCAACAAAAGTGGTCTAGGCAAAGGCTTTCTCTTAGGCTAGATCTTGTGAAATGTATGGGAAACAATCAATTCCTCCTCTTTCCTCTTGCCCTCCAGATTTTGAAATGTGTGTTCCCTACATAATTATGTTTTGCCAAAGCTCAGTGTCTCACAATGAATGAGAGATTGTAAGTTGGACTTGAGGGGTATTTAAAGAAAATCTTTGGTCCTCGCTGTGGAGCGTGCACAGACAACTGGTACATCTTCCACATAAGCTGATGTGTGCATTTCCGAAACATGAAACTTAGCTCCCCCTCCGCCCTCCTGTACTGCATGCTGGAGTCATTTTCCAAATGTGCAGTACGGAATTAATTTCGTGGCTCCCTTTAGAGCTATATACTCATTACGGGCTGCCCAGTCTTCATTATCTCAGTCAAGTATTATCTGACTAAACTGTGTCTGATAGAGGGAATTGCGGCAGCTAGAGCTTAGCAGTTAGACTGCCCTTTGACACAGTGATGAAAAGGGCTTTTGTTCAAGTCTTGAAAACAAATTAAGGAATTTAAAAATGATGTTCTAAGCAAATGGGATATCGGGAACTATAATTGTTAAGTATTGTAATAAAGAAGTTTAGGAGGCCGACAATGGTGTGTGTCAGAGTAACCGGGTCCAAGGGTGTCCGACATTATGATGGGAAAATACAGACATGCCCTGGTTATCTTACCTCACAAGAAGCCTTGCATCTGTCCCCTATCCCCCCACCCCCCCACGAAGCTGCCCTTACCCCTCCACCCCCCACGGGGCCTTACAAAGCAGCTAGACCCTTTAGGCAAAGGCATTTTTATTTCACTTAGGACCCAAAGATCTAGACGCTTTTCAGTTGGAAAGAAAGAGAAGAGAGGAATGTCTGCAGCGCTTCCCTCAGGAGGAGGAGGCTCTGTGTCCCTTTTCTTACCTGTGTGCCTGATAACTTTAAAGGCAGAAAATCACAGATGTAGCTCGTCTGGCTTTTAAAATTTTTCTTTTTACATCATTACTTTCCCTCCCTTCCCCCAGTTAGAAGTGCAATACGTTGTCATTATGGAAAATATGAGCAATGCAGAACAGAAAAAAAAGAGGCAAATAAAAATCACCTATAATCACTGCTCCCCTATAACCACAGTTAAATATATATACATATATTCTTTCACAGATTTGAGATTATAATGTAGGTGATACTTTAACCTGTATTTTAAACTCAAACATACAGGGTGAACATCTTTTTCATTTTATTTAATGTTCTTCCATAAAAGCATAATATCCCAATGATGGATGTCCCATAATCTATGTGACCCATCTCCCAGTTTCAGACAATGAGGCTAACTATATGTGGAGGGGTAGGCGAGCAACAATAATCTGATGAACATCCTACGCCAGACATATTTAGGCAGAGAATAAATTTCTAGGAGTAGAGTTTCTGAGTCAAGAACGTTGTCCCTATTTCATTTGCAAAGTGCTAAAATTCACCGACCACAGTGAACATAAGAGAGGGCAGGGCCATTGCATGAGGCCCCACAGCATCAAGCACCAAGGCCCCTGGGAGCCACAGGATAGCATCACACAGGCTCCTGGCCCTGCTCCCTCTGGGCTGGGCCAGAACAGGAGCCTACTAGGGACATTCCAGGACAGCCTGAGTGGGGTTTGTGACATAGCGAAGAGGAAACATTCTCCTAAAAAGATCTGTTTTATTTTGCACTTAATGGTTGTCTGGGATGTCAAACGAGAGACTAGACATTTGTGGAATCAAATCCCGCTGCATCAGCTCTGCAGCTGTCTTAAAGCCGACATCTGGATCAGAAAGATGGAGGTCCCTTGCCCGGGTATATTTAGCGCTGGTCCTCAAAGAAATAGCCATTTTTCTACAGTGTCGAGGTGTCAGCCGACTCTAATGAAGGGAAGTCACACGATACTAACCCAGTCAAACAAAAGCACGGAGTAAGAGGCTTCTGGAAGACACCGGTCACTTCCCGGTGAAAATCAGTCACCCCCAGTTCCCCAGAGGAAGAGTTAGTATTTATCAATAAGATAAAATTTTAAATCCTGTCATGTTGCTGCGTTATATTGATGTGAAACCTATGAGCCTCCAACTCACTGAAATGCCATGACTTTCGTGTGGTTGTCATATTTGCTTTCACTTTTCCCCAAGCGGCTGCTGCAAGAATAAATTTCAGGGCAGGCATGTTCCAGGGACTTGTTTTCGCTATCTTTGCTGAGCACAGTTCCTCCCAGTACAGTTTCAAATGTGCCAGGGAGGGTCCTGCTCTCATGCATTATTCAGAGACTTCCGTGATTGCTCGGTTCAGAGGTGCCCTGCTCTGCGCAGCCTCGCTGGGATTTGGGCAGGAGGACATGGCGAGGCGCTCTGCTCTGCAAAGCTGTGGTTTATGCATTTGGGCATCCAGCTGAAGCCTGAAGCCGCCCCGGAGGGAGATAAGGCCCAATTCAGTCTCACTCACAGCTCTAATCCCAGCCAGGCAAAGCAGAACACCAGATAGTACACTCAGATTGTGCTATCGGGCCGTTCGTGTGCAGCGGGGCCTGCTCTCTAGCTAATTTCACAGGCGCTGTTTTTTAGGGAATGGGAGACTTACACCACGTGGAAGTGACCAGGTGTCTCCATTGCAATTGTTTTGCACTAGCCAAGTTGGAAAGGAAAAAAAGGAAATCAGGGTATTTAAGAGCAAGGCACATGTTCCGCTATTAAGTTTATATCTGACAACTTTGATACAGATTTTCCTAAAACATCAGAACTGAAAAAAAAAAAAAAAGGAAACAAAAACCTCATCTCTGCCAGAGTTTTCTTTATTTCCCCCATCAAGGATTATTTTGAGTTAGGATCTGCCTAAGATTCTGCTATCAGGACTGGGTAATCATTTTAGCATATTTAACAAAATACCTAAGAGATCCCCACTTCATTCCATGCCTTGCCAGTTCTCAAAGAAAGAGTGCTTAGAGATGACCCCTTAAGTGATGATTAAGAACAAGCTAGCTTAAAATATGAAAAGTTCATGTGAAATAAAAATCAATAGCAATAGAAATAATAATAATGGCTAACATTAATTGCCTGCTTACTATGTCCAAGTACAGTTCTAAGTGCTGTATTGCATTGACCAATTTAGTCATCAAAACAACTCTTTGTGTTATGTAGTCTTTTAGATGATGTCTGCAGTTTCACCAGGTGATGACAGTTTTGACAGTCTCTTCCATCATCTCGTAAGCATCAGGCTGTAGAGATGCGATTTGTGACTTAATGCTGCAATGGTCTGGGCTTTCTTGAATTCAAAGCTCCAGAAGCAAAATGAGCATCTCAGGGAAAGGGATTTGTGTTTCCCTGTGGGTAGGCAGCAGGAGGCAAGAGTGAGGGAGCACTTTGCAGGGTCAGGTGGACACAAGGCATCTGGCTCCACCCAACCTCAGGAGTGTACGGGTGGAGAGGGTCCTCGATATATTTACAGTGCAGAAGTCCTAGATATAGTTTTCCTGAGCTCAGCAGGCCCACAAAAGCACATAACAAATTGACTCTTGAGGAAAAGGTATGAGAGGCAAGGGAGAATTATAGCAGTTCCACTCTTTTCTTAAAAAATGTGTTTTTATTGAGAGAGAGGGAAGGAGAGGGAAAGAGAAACAGAAACATCCATGAGAGAGAAACATCAGCCTCAATTGGTTGCCTCCTGCATGCCCCCGCTGAGGAAGGAGCCCACCAACCCAGCCTATGCCCTAACCTGGAATAGAACCGGCAATCTCCAGATGCATGGGTCAACACTCAACCACTGAACCGCACTGGCTGGCCCAGTTGCATTCTTTTTCAACACTCCCAAGGAATTCAGAAGCCAAAAGCTGTAGTAATCGCAGGACAATAAAGGGTGGTTAGAAATAGTGGTGCAAGAGGATTCAGATAAAGCCAAAGCTCATGCAATGCTGTAATTCTCTTTTTGGCTTTATGGAGCCCTTTCTTTCTTTCTTTCTTTCTTTCTTTCTTTCTTTCTTTCTTTCTTTCTTTCTTTCTTTCTCTCTTTCTTTCTTTCTTTCTCACTATGCTACAAAGACACAGATTTGTGTTCTGGAAAGTGCTGGATTCTGAAGTTGGCTGTTCTAAAGCCTGTATTCAGAAAGAGAAGAGTCAATGAAAATAAAAGCCAAACTCTACTCATTTTGGATAGAGCATGAGCACGTAATTTCAAACAGGTTAGAAACTTCACTTTGAGGTGCAGTGGGAAGAAAATAGGTTTTGAAATTAGAAAGGTCTAGGTTTCAATTTTTGGTCCATCTCACATTTGGTGTGAGCTGGTTGGCTTATATGACCTCTAGAAACCTTGGTTTCCTCATCTACACAGCAAGGTATAAATGCTTACTTTATAGGATTGCAGGAATAAATGAATAAAAAATGACTCTAAAGGGTTCAGCAGTAACTGATGCACAGCAGACCCTTAGTATTAGTGCACACTTCCCACTCAACCACTTCCCTGCCTCCATGAATATCAGAACCTCAGGAACCACCCCAACACAGTGACATTTTAAAAATTAAATATTACAAGCTTTGTTAATAATAATAATAAAACAGCTGATAGTTCTTTTCTATTTGTGTAACATACAGTGTTCAAAACACTTTCCTCACCCATTATTTCACTTTTTCTTCACCACAAGACAGCATCAGAGGCGGGATTTTACAGATGAGCAAACCAGTGCTCAGCAATACACAAGGATTTTCCCAAGGTCAAACAACCAACAGCTAGCAGAGCTGAGACTTTTCTTCTTCTTCCTCAGCTACTACACTAGTCTATTTATTTAAAAATATTTGTCGATTGCCTGTCTGGTATGGCTCAGTGGTTGAGTGTTGATCCATGAACCATGAGGTCACGGTTCAATTCTCAATCAGTAGGGGGCATGCAGGAGGCAGCCAATCAATGATTCTCTCTCATCATTGATGTTTCAGTCTCTCTCTCCATCTCCCTTCCTCTCTCTGAAATCAATAAAAAATATTTAAAAATATATATATTTGTTGATTATGTATTTTATGCCAAGCACTATGATAGATTCTTGGGATATAATGATATACAGGACACAGTCTGATCTCAAGGAACTGGCCATGTGGTAATCTTTTAAAGACTACACCCTGTCTTATTTTGCTCTAATATAGTTAAGTGTTAGAAAGCATGACATTAGCACATTATTTTAAGTTTGGAGATTTCCAAGATTTGTATATTAGCTCATTTGCTCTTTGAAACCCAGCTATAAAGGGGGACCCCTAAAGAACTAGACAGAAATGCCAGGATATGGATACACCTTCAGGTAAGAGTTAAAGTTGGAGAAAATATCATTCTGACATAAATGCTTGTTTCTTCATAGGCAGTGTTGTGGACTTCAATCTGGAGGCACATAGTGGCTGCTAGTCTGTCTTTGTAAATGCATAGCTATGGATGATCATTCATTAGAGGGTTGCACAATGGTGATAATCTAACTCAATCATTTCTTTTTCATTTTGGCTGTCAGGCTTCTACCATGAGAAACTTACCATATTAACTATTCGATACTCCAAGGTATAGTATGCATAGGAAAGGTAGATGAGCATTTGACTCAATCTAATAACTGGTTTTCAAACAATAGGTTGCTTTCCTGGACTCCTTCAATCGGGATTTTGTTGATGTTGTTTGTTTGTTTTTATATCATTACTAGAGGCCCAGTGCACAAAATTTGTGCACAGGTATAGTTCCTAGGCCTGGCCTGTGATCGAAGTGTGAGTGTCTGGCGTGGAAGGGCAACTCCAAGCTGACCTCTGGGCCCTGGGCAGCACCTGGGCCTCTGGGCCCCCATATGCACCCCCTCTGCCTAAGTCACAGCATCCGTGTCCCCACATGAAGATGTGGTGAGTGCGGCCAGATGCTGCAGGCTGGGGCACAGTGTGGGCCTCTGGGCTGCCCAGTGGCACCACACAGAAGCCATGTGGCCAGTACACTCTCCCCTCGTCAGCCTTGCACACCGGTTCCTGTGTGAAACCACGGGGAGCCCAACGGACCCCAGCAGCCTGACTCACTGGAAGAGGCTGCACATGTGCACATGCAGGTATGGACACCTGATACCTGAACCTGGGGGCTTCACCAGTGCTTGAGCCCTGGCGTCCCAGGAGAGGATAGCAGGGGGAGTGAGAGCAAGCTCAGTGGATACCCCACATTCTCACTGCACCTCTGTCCCCATCACCCCCACCCCTAGGTTGCTGGGCAAGAGGTTATGGCCCCCCACCTGGGAGCTATGTCACTGACACCCACCACGTTCCATGCCACCCCCTGGTGGTCAGTGCACATCATAGTGAGTGGTCAAATTCCTGGTCTCCCAAACGACCACCCGACGGGACAATGTAAGAAAAGAATATGCTAATTATCTATTATGCCATAAAGTCACGACCAATCTACAAGTGGTAGAGAGCTACAGGAGGGCAGGGAAGCAAGCTACGAGCAGTGGGAGAGTTACGGGAGGGCGGGCCAGCAGGCGGAGAGCTACAGGAGGGCAGAATAGTGAGCTAAGAGCAGCGGAGAGCTACCAGCAACAGTGGGCAGGTGGCCAGCTGAGGCAAGCGGCAGCAAGCTACTCATGCATGGATTGGTGCGCAGGACTACCAGTATTTAATAAGTTTCAACACATTGCAGTCATTATTCTTACTGATGCTCAAAGTATCTAATTTGGGGCCAGTAGGAGCTTATTCAGGTGGACACTGAATCCTTTTGAGACAACCCTGTGGCTATTTATGCATATTTGTAAAGGCTTGCACATTATAAAAAAGTTCCATATTTAAAAAGACCAAAAAAGATGGTGTTAGAACTTGAAATTTTCTACAGTCCTAAAGAACAAAGTGGTTTCTGCTCAGGATGTGCCCCACAGTCTCCTCTCTCCAAACCCTGGAACTGCTATCTGTGCTAATTACACCGGTACACTGAAGGAGAAACCCACCAGACACCATCTTTCACTTTCTTCTTCTTCTTCTTCTTTTTTTTTTTTTGCTTAAAGTATTACAACAAGCCATCTTTCACTTTTGTATGTTCTACTTAGGCATCAACATCAGGGGTTTTCTGTTTTGTTTTTCCTTTCCTGTTTTTGTTGTTGTTGTTGTTCGTTAATCCTCACCTGAAAATATTTTTCTATTGATTTTTAGAGAGAGTGGAAGGGAAGGGGAGAGACAGAAATAAACTTCAATGTGTGCAAAACACATTGACTGCTTGCCTCCTGCATGGATCAGCAACCCAGGTGCGTGCCCTTGACCATAATCAAACTCGAGACCCTTCCGTCCGTGGGCTGACACTCTATCCACTGATCAAAAGTAGCCAGGGCTTCCTTTTTCTTTTTCTCCCGAACCTCACATTTTCCTCCATGCTAGGAACAATAGGAGGGCTAGTGATTCATTGTGGCTAGATTCCAATGTCATACCACAAATTATTCTAGGAGAAGTAAATTATACTGGAAGTAACATGGAGCCTTAATCAGATTTCTTCCAAAATCCACTTATTCGTGATACTAGCCTGAATTCCCTCAGCCCAGCTCACCACATGGACACTCAGTGGGATTTTCCTGCGGCTCTGGGTTCCGCAGCCCTGCTGTAAATCTGCCTAATTAATAAAGCAATGACAGAACTTTGGAAAAATATATGCATAAGCATTTAAATCTCTCTGAAAAAAAAAAATCAATTCGTTCTGTCTAAACTTTGCCTTGGGCACTCCCTTCATCAATTCAAGTGTGGAGCACAGTGACCTTAAGTTGCAAATATTTTTCTTCAGGCATGATTGAAGCATCAGAGGTAATAACTTTCAGCATTCATTTCTTGGAGATTTAACAACACTCAAATGAGCACACTTATTTTCCTACTTTCCTCTGCTATACGTAAATCTGAGAAAATGATCTTTAAGACATTCAAAATAAATGTAGCTTGGGGCTGTTAGAGGTGGCTTTTGCCTTGGTGCAATCAATATATAGATTAAAAAGAAGAGGAGGCATCCCTCAAGAAGCAGAATAATGCAACTGTAATATTCTTATTTTGTAAACTTCCCTAAACGTCTCCCCTCCATATTATTTCTCTTGATGATAAGAATCTGAGTTTAATAATCAGTAAAAACCAAGTATCCTTTTTTCTTTTAAAATTGACATGGGCTGTCATCTCTGAGTCCTTCATTGAAATTATATGAAATATGATGATGCTAATATAAAATGAAAAACAACTCAAATCATAAAGCAAGAAAACAAATATAACCAAAGAGAGAGCTAGAGAGAGAGACAAGATAGAGAGAAAAACACAGTTAAAAGCTTTTCATTCTTTCTTAGTTTGGATTTATGATAGCCACAAGGGGGCTCTCAAATCTTTCCAAACACTAGGTAAGTGCTGAGAGCTGTTTTTCTAGTAATTAATTTCCACAAATCAATATTACCTATTAATGTACATTACTGAGACAGGCTACAGACTTCTGACACGTTACACTCAAGTTAAAGAGGGAACTTGCTATAAAAATTCTAGGGGCCCGCAGTGATTGAAAGTCAAACCCAAAATGAGTTGCACCTGTGATTTCCTGTGTCTGCTCTAGCATAAAAAATCCCAACACTGCAAATTTCCTCAAAGGTTAAAACTGAATTTGAAGCACTGTGCATATAATGGAGTACATTGACCTCTGATGGATTTTAAAGGCTATCCCTCTCCTTCTGCCACATCACATGCCCCCAAAACAGCCATGGAAGCTGACACACAAAAGTGAAAACACGGTGACCCTCTCCTGGGCCAGTGGGAAGGTGCCAGAACCATTAGTTCTGGGGGTTTTCACCTCATGCTGAGAGCTTGATGGTTCTGATGGTGTTTACAGCCTGCATCACAAGAGACACTCAGAAGGAAAGAGGGTATTTTAATTTTTCTGTTCTGGAGCCATGAGATAGGGGCAGAATCTAGTGCAGTACTTGGGCAGAATGGGAGGTTTCAGCCAGTAAAGCAGACTAGAAATGCAGCGTTGTCCAAAGCATTGACTAAAGAGAGAACAGCACCCATCACCTCTAGCACAGGGAACATACGGGAGAGAAGTGCTCCAAAAACATCGTCCTGTTAGTTCAAATACCAACATCGCCTTTGTACACATTCAGAGAAATGGCTTTTAGGCGACTATCTTTTCTCTAGTGGAAATGTTCCCAAAGAAAGGTAAGGTCTGGCGACAGTTCTGCCACAGGGTGTGGCATTTGAGGTCCTTCAGGGCAGCTTGCTGTCCTAGAACGTGGAGCCCTGGGAAGGGTCAGGGAGGACAGAGACACTGACTCAAGGAGTGCAGTTTTCCCTCCTGATGAGAGTTTCCCTCATCATGCTTCACTTTCATTCATTTCTTGGAATTAAGAATTATCATAGAGTAATCTCTGGCTCAGGAAGCCTAGTGTTCTGCCTCTGACACAGGCACCCAAGAAAGGTGTTCTGGAAAAATAAAGTTCTCCCTCACGAAATCCTACATTGCTTGGTATATGCCTTAAATACAAATGGAACAAAACCTGGATGTAAGCTATAGGGAATTTAGCTAACACTGTTATCACACTAAACAGGTCCATTTGCCTGCCTGAATCAAAGCCCAATAAGACACAAACATGAGTTTGCAGCTGAAAAAGTAAGGGTTTATTTTCACAAAGTGGCCCATACCCAGACACACAGGTGAGCTAATGTTTGCTTGAAGACCTGGCTACTCAGTGGCTTCCAGGGTTGGTTATATCCGGGGAAAAATCATTAATCTCAGTGTCATGGTCTCTACTGATTGGTCAGCAGCAGGGTAAGCAGGGAAATGATCAGTGCCCCTGGTCCTGATGTCAGCCATGGTATCCCTTTGTCTGGTTTCCCAGGTTTTTCTAAGCCTGGAGCATGAAAGACGACCAGGCCTGGATGTTAGCTCTAATTTGACTGAAATTCTGTCTCTGTGGTTAATAGACCCCAAGGTTTTGCTCCTAAGATGATTTGATGCTGATCAGAACCTCATTGTCCTGAAGCTTAATGCCTAAGGGAATGGATGTGGACATGCAAAGGAGAAGGAATCAGGGTGCTGGATAGGCCAGTTTGAATCAAAAGGAAAGAATTGAGGAAAGGGTTATATTAAAGAAATGCATTTTCTATGTAGTACAACACTTTTTAGAGTTAGTGCTTCCCCAAGTTTAATTCCCAGTTTAAGTAGCAGTAGTCTCTCTTAATTTGCCTTAATTATTTCCTTTTAGAATTTCAAAAGGAGGCATCATTATTTTTCCAGTTCTAACCCAGACTTCCATTTAAATCCGTTCTATTCAGCTCTTTTCAAGTTACTTTTGTGCTTTCCCACATCTATCCCAGAATGCTCGTCTCTCCTTCATGCACCCTCTAAATGCTGATCTTTTTTCTAGTGGAACATCCCTAGTTAGAGCATCTGGCCATGACCTGGGATTGCAATTTACAGTGTAGGGTTCATGTGTCTGGATGAACGTCTACAACTGGGATCAGAGCCCTGCCTCTCCAAGCCCTGTGCCTGTGGCAGAGCCTGTGAAGGTCAGGGATCAAGCACCAAGCAGGTAGACACATCCGGCTCCTTAATGGATCACAGGGCATTTTGTTTTTGGACAATGCACATCTAGTCAAGTTTAAGTATACAGTTTTTTAAAGACATTTTGATTTGTGTGCTTAAAATAACTCAAGATGGGAAAGAAGTAATTTCTCACCTCTAGGCTAGAGTCCACTATTATTGGAATTAGAATTACAGCATTATTAGTTGACAACTTTATAAAGATCAGAGTTTCACCTAATTGTTGGAGTGACCACTATCTCAAAGCTTGAAGAATATAAAGTAATGGTTAGCAAGGCTAATGACTCTTAGCAGGCAAATGCCCCTTCTGTAGAGGCTGTGGCTGTCTTCATATGCTAGTGAGGAGGACAACATGGGTGAAAGGTATTTTAAGAATCAACTTGAGACTTCTCAGGAGAACTGTTTTTGCTTAGTGACATAATGTACATTGTTTCTATATGGAAAAAGCTCTATGCTTAGCAGGGAGTGGCAGGGACCAGATAAAGCAAGGACTCAGATACTTTCTAAAAGAAGCTCACTTGAATTGGGAGTAAGGGAAAGTAGGAAGGGAAAAGAGGTTTCAAGAAAGAGAGGGAGTGATGTGGCCAGCAAGAAGTTGCTGGTAGCAAAGTGGTTGAAATATTTGAAGAATGGCGATGAGTAATATTAACTTCTAAATTAATATCTGTGAGATTCTGTCATGTAAGCCCTCTTTGCAACCCCTAACCATGAGTAAAGTCTGCTATACAAACAAGCATTCTGTGTAGGTGTGGATAGGGACAATCAAGGAAAAGAGGCTGAATTCTTTAGCTGGGCCAGCATGGGAGTGGCACTGAATTCAGACTAGCAGAGTCAAAGGTGACCTTGAAAAAATATGAAGTCCTCACAATTCATAGAATATTTTTTTTGAGGGGGACACTTTATGCGCTCCTATCTTCCAGGCCCTGATTCCAGCTCTACCACTTCAGTTCACACATTAGACCCCAGTCTTGTCACCCAAGAATATGCACTCCCCCTTTACCTATATCTGCTCTGAGCATGTTCTTTCTGACCTAATAGAAACTGAATTTGCTAGTTTGGCTGTGACTTGGGCTTGAGACCCAGATATTACTGGTTCTTTCATGCTTTCCTCTTCACTTTCAAGCCTTAATATTCTTCATATTTTAAACTAGGCTTTCTTTTGGTAGCAAAACTAAATTAAACTGGTACGTATAAATGGTTATTTATCATATGGGTTCAGCTTTCTAATTTGTTTTTAATGAGGGCTTTTATTCATATGTTTCTTATTCATTAATTCATTCAACACATACTTATACACCTCCCATACTGCAGCCACTGGATATTCTGTTTTTTTTGGAATAATTCCATCATTTTGTACATAGAAATAAATGTATTTGCTTCCCAATATAGAAAGGTTGAATAATATTAAGCTTTTCTTCAATATTCGTTTCACAAAAAAACTGTGCTTTTAATATTTACATAGAGCTCAAGACATCTATTGAACATTTTCCAAAGATTCTTTTTTTAATATATTTTATTGATTTTTTACAGAGAAGAAAGGAGAGGGATAGAGAGTTAGAAACATCGATGAGAGAGAAACATCGATCAGCTGCCTCCTGCACACTCCCTACTGGGGATGTGCCCCCAACCAACATACACGCCCTTAACCGGAATCGAACCTGGGACCCTTGAGTCTACAGGCCGACACTCTATCCGCTGAGCCACACTGGTTAGGGCTCCAAAGATTCTTTAACACTCCAGCCAAGTGGGTAACAAAGAATTGCTATTCTGATTCAAAGATGATTTAGAAACTGGGCCCAAATCATATGAGGCATGGAAAAGCCTTTTAAAAATAGGACCATTTCTTCCTGATCCTCTCTGCCAGGGGAACACAGACCAGAGTCTCCTGCTTCCTAGCTAACATGCTGAGTGGGTATTTCCTTTGCTGCCCGAGATAACTAATAAGAATGACTTGTTGCTCATTGTTGCTGTTGGTTTCATACCAGTAACAATATTCATTTTACTTTATTAACAAGAAAAAGATTCACACTGTCTAGGGGCCCTCTGCTCCTTCATACAGAACATCGTTTCCTTATCACTTGTCCTAAACAGATCCAATGGAGTTGGAAGGTCTCTGGAGAATTTGTTTCTGGATGGCCCCTATTATTAGCACTTAGTGCATTGTTTGCAGCACAGAGGCCTGTAATTAAGCCGCAGGAAAGCTTGCGCTGTAATTTCTTATTTTTGACTAATACAAGCAATAAAGCAATGTACCTGAGCTCTTCAGCTACGTTTGGTGTTGTTTTATTTTCTGTTTCATGGACAGGTAACAGCAAAGAAGATTCCCTCACCCCAAAATACAAATTCAAAGTTAGAAGCTAATCCCCCAAACTCAAGGCAACTCATATTTCCCCTCTGTTTCAACTTAACAACTAATTCATTTTTAAAAATAGATTTTTATTGATTTCAGAGAGGAAGGGAGAGGGAGAGAGAAACATCAACAACAGGGAATCATTGATCAGCTGCCTCCTGCATGCCCCCCACTGGGGCTTGAGACCACAACCCAGGCATGTACCCTTGACTGGAATCAAACTTGGAACCCTTCAGTCTGCAGGCCAATGCTCTATCTACTGAGCCAAAACAGTTAGGGTAACAACTAATCTATTTTTAACATTGTCTTCAGATTTGCTCATTAGACAGAATCCAAGCTTTGACAACACTTACTGAACAAATTATTTAACCTTTCTAAGCTTTCCTTTCCTTGTGTCTAAAAGGTGATAAAAATAGTAGCAACCTCAAAGAGTTTCCTTGCAAGGATTCAATGAGACACATATGGAAGAATCTTAGTGCAGAGCTTATCACATGGAAAGCATTAAATAAAGGTCAGATATTCTCATCCACAAAGTTTTATGAAAAGGATAATAATAAATAATAACTCAAACAAATGCCATTTATGGAGCACTCTTATGGGCCCAGCAGGGGAGGAAATGGGCCTGCTTCCTCTTTCTCTCTTCTACCTCTTTGTCTCCCTCTCCTCACTGAGGGAAGAGAAGGAGTTTCTAATATTATTTGTTAGAGCCGGGGACACAATAGGGCCACATTTTTTGGATATGAAGCACTACCAAACTTTCAAAGTAATCCACATGGTGAGATCACCCTGGAATTCCTTCTTTCAAGCCAGGTCTACACCACTTTCTCCAAATCAGCTTTTACCTGCTTTCAGTCTTGCAGAATATTAGATGCATTCTCAGCCCTTAATTCAGAGGACATTTGATTTGTATTTGCTATTTCTTCTTTGGTAAGGAGCCCCAGTTGTAGCATTCTTGTGTGCTGGCCATAAGCTATAATAATAAAAGAGTAATATACTAATTAGATTGGATAGACCAGATGTCTTCTAAACATCCTTCTGGACTTCCTTCTGGACAAAGCCATGGTGGTGGGGCTGAGGCAGAGGTGGTTAGGGGTAATCAGGCCAGCAGGGGAGAGTGGTTAGGGGCGATTAGGCAGGCAGGCAGAGTGGTTAGGGGTAATCAGGCAGGCAGGCAGATGAGCTGTTATGAGCCAGCAGTCCCGGATTGCAAGAGGGATGTCCGACTGCTGGTTTAGAACATCCAGGGATCAGGCCTAAACCAGCAGTTGAACATCCCCCAAGTGTCCTGGATTGGAGAGGGTTCAGGCCAGGCTAAGGGAACCTCCCCTCCCCAGTGCACAAATCTCATGCACTGGGCCTCATAATATACCAAGATTTCACTCCAAATCCATCACCCCAGGAACTATGCCAAGCTCTATAGAGACATAATCTCATATAAGCTCCATTCTCTTTGTGTAGGAAGGTGTCATTAACTTAACCTCTCTAAACCTAGCTTGGTCTCTGAAAGGTGATCTCTACTGTCTCAAAGCTAATAAGTCTCAGAGCCAACACAAATCTAGGTGTGTCTGACTGCAAAGCCAGTAACTGTAAGTCTTACATAGCTCTGCCTCATGTGCTTTAGAAATTATATTAAGTATCAGCGATACCATGATCATTAAAACACAGTACTGCCTTCACAGAGCTCGTGGTTGAGTCTGGGATCTCAGGGTCAATACAATGTCCCTTCAAGTGTGGTCTTCAGACTCTCTTCACACATAACCTGAGCTACTTCTTAATGTGTATGTTCCTAGCCCCCTTGTCTTAGTCCATTTGGACTGCTATAACAAAAATACCATAGAATGGATGGCTTAAACCACAAGAATTTATTCCTTACAGTTCTGGGGGCTGTAAAGTATAAGATCGAGGTGAAGATAGATTTGCCTACCGGTAAAGACAACTTTCTGGTTCATAGACAACTATTTTCTTGCTGGGTGGTCACATGGTAGAAGGGGCGAGAGAGCTCAGTAGCTCTCTTTATAAGGCACTAATCCCATTCAGAAGGACTCCATCCTCAAGACATAGTCACTCCCCAAAGACCCACATACTTTTACCATTACAATGAGGGATAGAATGTCAACATATGAATTTGGAGGTGGGATATGAACATTGAGTCTATTATACCCTTTTACCCTATACATGCAGAATCAGAATCCCTCTGAGACAAACCTGAGGATTCTGCATTTTAAAATATGTTGCCCGGTGATTCTTAAAGTAATTAAAAGTTGGAAGCTACTAATTTTAAATGTAAAAGCAAAAGACAAGATAATAATAGCATATTCTTAAAAAATCCCCCTAAAACATTAACCCATAAGGATGTTCTTTTTGCCAAACATCTCTGTCTAAATTCTTAGCCTGAATATTTTCTGGGGTTGCTTAAGTCCACCAAACATAATTCTTAGTTAGGAAGAATCATGCTAGTATTGGATTACAATAAAAATTTTATTACTAGGCTTCACTTTTTAAAAAAGAGGACATTAATACAGCGCTAACAAGAACCATTACTCAAACATGATGAATGCAAAATGAGAGGTCCAAGTGCTTTTTCCTTGAGTCTAGAATATTAAGTCAATAGCTCAAATGATTAGAGGTGAATCTATAAATTCTCCCCAGATTTGCATGGAATTTGTTTGGAGATTTTTGTGGTTGTTGTTGTTCTTTTTTTAAAGGAGAGTAATGCCACCAGTTAAAGAAAACTTCTTATGGCCTCACATCCTGTTTGCATCCTTCCTTAGCCTAACTGGGCCCCCTTCTCTAATCCCCATGGACCATTGCTTTCAGATGAATCATCAAATTAATTTCTCACATCTAGCCCCTACTCAAAACCAGTAGCAAGTTCCTGAGAAAAGTTTCTGCTTCTTACTCCAACATGCAAAATTTACTGCAGTATATGCTTCCTCATCTTTTTTAAAAGAGAATTCTTTACTGCTGAATCAGTAAGAATAGGTCAGGTCAGCTACAATAACAAAAACAACCCCTAACTCTCAGTGTCTTAACAACAAAGCCTTACTTTGTGGGCTAGTCAGGTGTCTATAGTAAGTTAGCATGGAGCTGGTCCTGTCTTATACACCTCAGAGTCAGTGGGTGAAGTAGCCATTTTGAACATTTCTGGTGGCCATACCAGAGGACAAAGAGAGCTGGACAAGACTCAGATTCACTATTAAATGCTTTGACCTGGACATGGCACATGTCTGTTTGGTCCTCCACTCACTCATCAAAACCAGCTACAGGGTGCCATCCAACCACAGTGGAGTCAGGATGTTCAATTCCATCAGTGGCTCAAATGAGAAAACATACAAATAACAGTGTCCATGCCCAGAAAAAGTACTGATTTCTATCCTATCATTGCGAAAGGCTGAGCTCCAATATCTCCTCTATTGCTTTTCCCACACAGCTTAGCTTGATAGTAGTGGTATCTTTTCCCTTCAATCTAAGAACCTTTATATTTTTGTTCTATTTATATGGCACTGTTATATCTCAAAATATTTTGCTATTATTTCATGTATAAATGGTTTATCTCCTGTGAGATCAGAAACTGTGTTGTTCAGAAATCATTCACTTGATCTACCACAATTAAGAGCATATAATGGGTGTTTAAGAGCATATCCAAGCATTGATTACATTTCTAAACTACATTTAAAATATGACTTCTGACACACTGTACTACCAGTTTGCACCACTATACAACAGTACATTGGAGCTTTGAGTTCCTTGTTTATTCAGTTTAATTCTTACAACAATCATTTCTCATACTATTTTCTTATTTGTTGGTTTTAGCCAGCACTTATATTTTATCAAGCACTCATTGGATATATTTTTAATGTTTTACATATATCTCAAGCATAAGACAGGGCCTGACAAAGAAAAAGAACCCAATAAATATCTGTTGAATAATTCATTCTATGTTCAAAATGACCCTAAAAGAAAGTATTTTGGAGATGAATAAATTGATGGAAGCTTAGAGATTTCTGGCAAACAATGTAGTATAATATTATCATATAAAATAAAACTTATTAAAACTATTTAAAGGATATTGTTTTGATTTAGGGTAGAATTGATATTTTTAAGCTTTTATCGATTCTAGCTGCGTTCTTGATGGCAATCAAGAGAAATCAACTCCAGCTAACTTAGGCAGAAAAGGAATTTTTTAGGGAAGGAGGTAAAGGAGAGTTTGTAGAAATAACAAACTGGGTAAAGAATAGGTTCGGAAAGGAAAAGCAGGATCTAAAGGAGGCAAGGCCCTGGTGTAATCCCAGGGCAGGAAGTCTGCTGCAGACACCACAATTGTGGGACCCTACACCCTGCTCTCACTCTCTGACCGTCTTCACTTCTTCTTAGAACTATGAGCCACTTTCTCAAGATTTGACAAGCTGGAACCAGCCTGATAGAGCCTTCTTCTCAGGTGTCTGTACCAAAGGTGCCCAATTATATAAGATGGGGTTCTGCCCCATCTTGGAAACCCCAAAAGAAGAAGCATAATAAATGAACCAGATGGTAAATTTCCAATATAGTTACATGGGACTAATCAGACCCCACAATCTGGACTGGCATTCCTCACCTCAAACTGTGATTAATACTCTTGTATCAGACATGAGAAAGTGAATCCACAGAAATGATCCATTAGGGTAAGTATAATTGGTATTGTAATCTCATAATGAGAAAACCAAATCATAGGTAGGTTACTAACCAGAACAACAACACAGAGCGAGTCACTGGAGGCAGAGCTTAAATTTCTGTTCATTTTATCACATAAAATATTTCAATCTATATTGGAATTCAGGGAAGATAAAAAATTTATTTATAAAAGATAGAACCAAGTTTTCTTTATCTATAACACTGCTTCACAACTTCTTTCATCTAACTGCACATGTAAGAAATGATTATTGTTGTACAGCCTTCTGCAGTAAATGAATGAGGTTGCTCAGGTACATCCAGCTTCAGTTAAATCAAAACCCTATCAGACTCCACAGAAAGCATCAATATTTTAGATCATCCTATGTGAGAAGCTCTGAATTTATAAAATAGCTACATGGAAACAATTAAAGAAAGAATTTTCTAACCGGTGTATCTGGGACTATATTATCAACTGATATAGCCTATGACCAGGGAAAAACATTAATTTCATGTCTGCTATGGACCAATCATCAGGGTAGAGAAAGACAGGCCCACATGTTTGAAGAGTTCGTATTTTTATAGGCGACTCAAAAAAGTAAACATAAAATTACTGTGCAGTGTGATGTGGCCACAGGTCAAGGAATGCTGGCAGCTACCAGAAGCTGAGGAAGCACAGAGAGACTCTCTCCTAGGGCCTCTGAAAAGAGCACAGCCCTGCTAACACCTTTATTAAGGCCTAGTCTGGCCTCCAGATTTGCAAGAGAATACATTTCTGTGGTTTTGAGCTGCCGAGCATGTGGTCACTTGCTGCAGCTTGAGTTACAGTGTTTTATTGTCAATTTGGGAGTGCTGTTGCTCAATACCCCTTTCCCTGACCAGCTCCAGGTTAAAATTCTCCAAAAGGAAGTCATGTGACATTGGGAGGTGGAAGTGTGGCAGCAGCTGTTATACTATAAAGGTCATTGTTGGTAAGGTATATGCACAGGTATAGATAGGTTCTCCTCTGGGCTCCCTCTTACCTTCTCTGCACCTCCACCTCAGTCCTGACCGCTGGCCTTGCAGACTACCATGCCTCCAAACCCTGTACAGGGAACTAACAAAGCCAATAAATCACAAGAGGCCAAGAAACTTGCATAGGCTTCTACACCAACCACCCCATGACCCACTGTGTCAGCTGCACATGCCTGCTTTCCAGAGCTCCGTGTAAGTTTCAACGCTTTCATCCGTACCAGATCTGATTCCCACAATTGTGAAAGTTCTTTTTTGTAAAGTAAATTCCTTAATTTGCACAGTGTTTTTGCTTTCCTGATTGGATCTTGGCTTATCCATATGTGTGAGCTGAGCTAGGCCTGAGCTAGCTAGGCTTTAGCCTAATGCACTTGGAAGGAGGAGAAGGCTTTAAGCAAAGACAAGAAATAAGAAAGCTAGGGATGCTGAATGTGGTGACTGCAAGTAGTGGTTGAGAGGAGAGCTAGAGGTGATATAGGATGACTCTCAGGTTTCAGGTTTGAGGTTGGGGGTGGCAGAGGGGTGTTTATTAGTTTCCTATGGTTGTCATAATAAGGTACCACAGAGAGTCTTAAGCAAAAGGAAATTTACTGTTACAGTTCTGGATGCCAGAGCCTAAGATCAAGGTGTCAGCAGAGCCATGCTCCCATGGAAGGTGCTAGAAAATGATCTGTCCCAGACCTCTCTCACAACCGCTGGTGGTTTGCTGGCAATCGCTGGTGATTCTTGACTTGTAGACATATCACTCTGATCTCTGCCTTCAGTTCACATGGCATTTTCCCTGTGTGCGTGTCTTTGTGTGTTCATTTTACTAAACTTCATTTTAACTGCTTTCTTAATTGCAGATACCTATTAGTAGCTCATATGCTCAGTGATGAGCGGGCCTGGCTCTATTTTGTTTCCATTATGCCTCTAATACCTGGCATATCTCAATAAAATTTCTATGACCATATGAATATACCAGTTAATTGAACTTTGGTAATTAATTATTCTGGGGCTTGGAAACATTTCAAAATTGTTTCATGAGGAACAGTTTGGTTCTTCCCATGGACTTTCTGTGCAAGAATTTACAGTGGCCTGTTTGCTTATGTGTCCTGATGAGCCTCCATCACATTTACAAAGTGGACTCAAGCTGGCTTGAACAAGTGATATAGACATTTGCAATTCCAAGTATTTGTCAGGGAGCTTAAATACTTAATAAAATCTCTGAATCCGTGGAACATTGCTTTGAGACGAAAACTACTTGTGCCTCTAGAGTATCATTGGGTTAAGCCAAAGCATTAGAATCTCTCATTCACGAAACAACATTGCTTTCTATAGAAGATCTTTAACAAACTTCACTTGTACATAAGTAACATTATACCAACTTTACAGGTTTTCTAATGCTATTTAATTGAATTAAATTCACCATAAGACTATGAGGATATCGGCCCCTATATTACAATGGTGACCATGGAGCAATATCAAATTCTATATTCTACTTCTTATGGAAAATGTTTATGTTATCATATCAAATCTTGGTTTCCTTACCTGAAAAATGAGAACAAGAATTGTATCTGCATCATAGAACTTGGGACAAGATAAAGTGGAATAATAACAACAAAATGCTTCCTTAGCACAGTGCTTGGCACATAATAAGCAATTAATAAGTATTGTCTGTTTGTCACCATCATCGTTATCATCATCATATCATATTACCCTTTTTGCATTTATGATTGGAAAACACTAAGATATGTTCCTGACATCCTCTACCAAGCAAAATTACTTTATGGACAAATAACCTTAACTGCAACTTAATTTTTCACTCTCTTTTCCCTGGAACCAATTTTCTCATTTACATATTTCTAAGTACATTTTGTTTCTACTTTAAGGCGCTGGCTTACAACTTTGTGGAACAAAGTGAGTTATTAATACATACAGCCGTTACATACATTAGTTTTCAAAGGGCAAAGATGAATCACGGAGAGGTGAAATGACTTCCAGTCCAAGGAGCAAAGCAGGAAAAATCTCTGTGTTCTAAATCTTAGCTGGAGGCCTTTTTCTCTAGAAGGCCACTGAAACTTCCCTGTCTCCGCATTTCCACACCCTCCCATCAAAGAGTTTGATGTGGTTTTTACCACATTCCATGCTACTTGTCATTGACATGAAAGCTTTTCTTCTTATTTGGCACAAAACCTGCATTGAGGGAAGGAGAGGCCCCTGGAGAACAGACCACAATGGCTGGAAAGGAAGAAAGGATTCCTGGAGTGTTGTGTATGACCTAGGTAACCTAAATATCCCATAGCCAACTGATAGAAGCAGGGATTTTAAGATGATTTTTAAACAAAGAAAAAGACACTTTCACTTTATTCCTGAGTAGCTGTGATTAATGTGTGGGGTTATGTAGAGGGAACTACCAGACACAGAGGCCTTGAGAATGTATGGCTCTGTATGTATAATAAACATAAGGTTGCAAATACACTCGTAAGCCCCAGGCTGTACCCTTAAACATTCAAGACACCTGCTACTCCCTCTTTATACCACATGGCATCGGAAGCCACATAAAAGATGTTTGGGGCTGTCACTTGCCTTACAATTCTCTGCTGAAGCAGGGGATTTCCCAGGGGTGAGGACGGCGGAGCCCCTAGCACTAGGATGCTTGCATGCACAACTCTGGAGACCAGGTTCTGGGACGCAGGTCTAACTTTATTGAGGAAATGCAGCGCTATTTATAGTGGAGGTAGCCAATCATGGAACACCATCTTAGGGGAGCCAATGAAAGGTCAGGGTACTGTGTAGGCGGCTCTGGGAGGGGCTCAGGTGGGCGTTGCCATCTTCCTGGTGTGCCAGAAAGATCTGAAATGCTGGAGTAAGCTCACAGCATGCATCAGCCTCTGCACCGAGACAAACCTCCTGTGCTCTACCTACATCTGCAGAAATTGGGTTTTCTCTGCTCCGACCACTCTAGCTGCATCTTTCCACCTCCACCATTACCATCTCCACCTCTGGCTTTAACACTCACATTTTCCCTATTTGATCTGGTAACTCCAAAATGTGTGCCCCAGCACAAGAGAACTGCAAACCCCACTGGAATGCACATACAAGCACTGCTCCACTGCTCAGCCTCCAGGCTTCCGTGCCCAGGTTCCCAGGATATGCCAGTAGGAATGTCCATTTGCCTGCTAAAGTTGGAAGCAGAGATGGGCCCTAAATACTTTTCCTTCACATAAGCTGTTGTGCTACTAAGGGGAGGGCCCACTTCCCTCCCACAGTTCATCCAGTTTTGCAGGACAGCACTCTCATTAGGAATGTCTTTTTATGTTCATTCTCTACCACCCAGACCCACACACTCACCATCAAAGGGAATATCCCACGTTACTTAATACGTACCTACATAAGAAGCCTATACAACAGAAACAGAATCACAGTGTTCCTTTCTTGCTGTCAAAGACTCCAGTTGCTAGAATTGTTCTGGCCCCAGCACAAAACTTGTTGCTGACCCACTCTGGGTATTGAATTTAAAACTATAAACAAATAAATTTTGGCAAGATTTCAAATTTGAACATAGGCTTTTTGCCAGAAAAATATTGAGTTCCCATTTTGGCTATGCTTCAGAGCCTCTTTTTGGTCTTAAAAGAGAAAAACAAAACACATTTTCTCATCAATTTGTGCAAAGTCATTCTCACCTGCCCCTCTCGTTACAGTGAGGATTAATGGCTTCCATTTCCTAGAAACACTCTAGTCCCTCCCTGGTAATAAGTTAGGTATATGGGCCCATTAGCTGCAAATGTGGCTCTGGTGGCCTTAACGGATTAATATACCTCCCAAACCCCTTAACTTACTGGAACAAATCTGGCTCAGTGAGTTAATGGGCTAATTATCAAATGGGCTAATTAATTGTCAAATAAATATAAGACATGGCTCTGCAAATATAAGAGGTCTTGTTATTTTTTCACTTCATTAAATGCTGGAGGATTAACAATAATAGGGAGTTGGTGCCAATAGGATTTGAAAGAGGTTGGATGATTGTGACGCACAATGTTGGCTCTTGCCAAGAAACTCTTGTCCAATCTCTACTGGAAGACTGAAGTGATGATGCCATTAATTACATCCCATGGGTACCTATGGCAACCAGAGTAGTTGGAAAGAAATTGGAATCCATCACATGAAAGTGAGAATGCCTGTCCTAAAGCAAAATGCATAGTCAGGGTAGTTGGAGAACTGTCTGTTTCCATGCCATTGAGTGAAAGAGCGATCAAGTAGTGATGTTTGATCTGCAGATTAGCTAGGTATGTAGAATGTGAGGTACTTTATAGTGAGGCTTCATAATGCCTCTTGCAAATAGGGTTTACTTTAGAGCCAAAAAATAGCATGGGGAAAGTATTTGAAAATATGAATATTCTATAAATAAGAATGAGGTGAGATCAGCACAAGGTGTCTGAGTCGCAGATACTATTAACAAGGCGGGGAGTCATTGGAAGATGTTCAAATTATCAGTCATGATCAGAGATGATACGGCTCAAACAACTTGTTTCTAAGGAGAGAACTTTAAAATTGCAGGAGCCTCTGGACGATGAGGGAATGTGTTTAATCCCTTAGCATACCAGTGCTTTTTGACAAATTGGAAATCCTACACAGAAGTCACAGACCAAATGATAGATAAACATTACTGGTACCACAGAAAGCATGTTTTATTTAAGACTTGCCAACAAAGTAGCTAATTAGACTTTTGGAAAAAAGGATGTATGAAGAATGGCTGAAAAGTTCTTAACAAAGTGAGGTGTTGTTAAAAGGAAAAGTGACTTCAAAATGGAACATACACAAACACTAATTTGTAGTCACAGATATTGTGCTTACTATACTCCTTGAGAGACAGATAGACCTTCTTAGTTGCCTATGCAATAGTCATCTTCTTTTCATGATGTCCAAGTCCTGATTTTTTTCAAGTTTCCAATCCTCTCTCCTTCCCCATGAATCAGGTAGTTAGATTCTGTAAAGTTAAGCCATTAGGGTTGGTTCCTGCTGTCAAGGTGGGTAGGTTACAGGTGAGTAGCCAATTTTGTTAATGAGGTGTAAGAGGATGTCTACTGGAGGGCTTCTGAAAGTTCCTTCCTCATAAGTTTCGTAAGTCTGAAGGAGACTTTAGTAACACCTATTGGTGTTGTATTTTGGTATGCTTCTGTAACTACTTCAACCATCTTGCCATTATACGAAGAAACAGCTTTAGATGAAGCCAGCACAGAGGAGAGCAAAGAGAACTGGAAGGAGCTTGGGCTACTGATCTTACTATGACATAACTCTGGAGTTCCTTTTATTGAGATGATAAAACCATTATTTATTCTGGTTGAATTGCATTCTCTGCTGCTTGCAGTAAAAGGCACTCTACAAATCATGCCCCACCCCCTCAAAAAAAAAAAAAAAAGGCTATTTCATGGCTCTAAATCCCAGTTTGCTCTGGGAATGCTAAATATCACATGATACATTTTTAAGTGCACCTGCAATAGAGTCAGACATGGGGGTAGGATTCTGACTCTGCCATTGACTGTGTGAACTTGGATAAGTCACTAACTCTCTAAGTTTCAAGTTTCTGTCTATAAAGTGACAATAACAACTCACAAACAGGGCACTTACAAAGATTATGTAAGAGAATGCATGCAAAATATACTCAATAAATAATATCTAAAATACAAACATGCATACCTTTTAAAAGCAATTCTGACAGATGTTTTCAAATAGAAAACAAACCAAGTGAGAAAATAAACACTATTCAAGCAGCAGGATAAATAAAACTAGAAAGCCATATGGTATATTGAACAGGATCTGAGTATGAACCTTAAAGCTTTTTTTTTTAATTTACATTTAATCCGGGATTAAGTGCAAAAATATTGCTTTTTCTCGGATCTCTTAGGAACCTAGAATCTGAGGGGAAGGTCCTTAGGATCTGGGACGTACTCAATTGTAGGGTCCTTAAGATTGTCAGGAAAGGATCGAACAATGAGACTGAGATGAAGTAGCCAGTAATGTCAGTAGAACAGGAATAAGTTAAATATGCTGAGCCAAAAGCCTAGAGAAGAAAGTGTTCAAGAAGAATACAGTGAACAGTGTTGAGTGCTTCTAAGAGACCAAGTACTATAAACACAGAGATGTGAGCATGTGGCTTTCCGAGGAGGAAGATGATGAAAACATAATTGAAGTGGGTTCGGAAGTAAATGACAGTAGAGAAATTGGAGACAATGACTATAATACCTTCTATATTTTACTAGAACAGGATAAAATGTAATATAGCAGTAACTAGCAGTCCACCAAAGGTGAGTTTTATTTCTTTTCTTTTGAGATCTAAGATACTAGAGGTTGTTAGTATGCTGATGGAGTGATACAGTAAAGAGGGAGAAATTGATGGAGGAGCAAGAAGGGAGATGATCATAAGAGTAAAGTCTTTAAGAAGGAGAGACATTGAGACATCTGGCCTTAGGTAGAAGCTAGGACACTTTATTCATTATAATAAGACTAGAAATTCGTACAAGAGCAGGCTTTTGCAGCCACGGCAGCTGCTTTGGTCCCGAGGCTGCAGCCCTGGCTTCGTCTTTCATTAGGGTGGGCCCTATACAATATTACTGGTATCCTTGTAAGAAGAGGAAATTTGAACACACAAAGAGACACCAAGGCATCCCCATAGTGAAAAGACCGTATGAAGACCGAGAAGGTGACCATCTGCAAGCCAAGGCAAGAAGCCTGAGAAAAAATCTAAACCAGCTGAAACCTTGACTTTGCAGTTTCAACTTTCAGAAATGTAATAAATTTCTGTGCTTACATCACCAGTTTGTGGTGTTTTGTTACAACAACCCTAGGAAACTAATATACCTCTATGTTTACACACACACACACACACACACACACACACACAATTTCTTTTCTTTAACTCTACAAGGTGGATATTATTATCCTCATGTTACAGATGAGGACACTGAGACTTAGATTAGTGACTTCCTCAAGGTCACATATAATAGGTAAATTCTTACAAAATGCATGTTAATTATAGGATCACTCTTTTTTAAAATATATTTTTATTGATTTCAGAGAGGAAAAGAGAGGGAAAGAGAGAAACATCAATGATGAGAATCATTGATTGGCTGCTTCCTTCACACCCTATACTGGAAATGGAGCCCATAACCTGGGCATGTGCTCTGACCAGGAATCGAACTGTGACCTCCTGGTTATAGATCAATGTTCAACCACTGAGCCATGCCAGCCGGGCCTATGGGATCACTCTTAAAGTTAATGGTAAAAAACTGAAGTTATAGAAACAGAAATTTTAAAAAATAACCTTTGATTTGCTTGTTTCCCATAACCACACCATTAAACTCCTAGCTTACATGTTTTGATTCCATGACGTTTTTTCAGTTATTATTTCCAGAGTCTCAACAGCACTATCTCTTCAAGGTCTATTAGAATTTTTAAACATCTTCCTCATTGCACCTTTTATTGGTCCCTTGTTGCAATTCTAACATTCAAACTCAATTAAGCAGATTGTTTACTCTTCTGGCCTTTGTTCCCATGTCAGCTGGGATCACTCCAGGGGGTTGCTGTTTGCCAGTTCTGCAATGAGGTTCTTAGATTAGAACTCTGAGCAGGACCCTGTTACTGGAAAAGCATTGCAATCAGATGGAGCCTGTGTCAGTGCAGCTTAAGAGCCATGGCTTTGCAAACATCTGCGTTCTCTGCTTTCCCCTGCAGCATTTCACTTCCGAGCCTCGAATATCCCTTGTGCATCCATGCCTGGGCACTGGGTGACTTCCAGTTGAAGGGTCAATAAATATAATTAAATAGCTCCTCCAACTGAATCTCATTCTCTAAGCATCTTCCCTTGGTGGGCCAACCCTCTCCATCTCATAAATATATGTTTTTAAACATAAGGGTTTTGAAAGGTTGCAAATGTCTTCAGTCTATTGATTTGCATAGCTTAATGTCTGGCAAGTTGTACTCAGGGCCCTCAGTCTCATAAGAACACATCCTCACAGGCAGAAAGTTAACAGATAATGTTCACTGCATTATTCACTTGTCCAATGGTCAGGTCACTTGGTGAATTTAAGTTATGTCCAGTGGTCTCTACTGAAGAAATGACCATCCACTCTCCTCCTAGGCAGGTAATGCATTGTTCCATTACAAAATAACAGTGAGAGAAAAATAGTGTAGCTAGTTTCTTGAGCAACTATTATACGATGGGCCATTTGTTTATATTCTTATACTAGAGGTCTGGTGCACAAAAATTTGTGCACTCGGGAGGTCCCTCAGCCCAGCCTGTGCCCTCTCACAGTCTGGGACCCCTCAGGGGATGTCCACCTGCTGGCATGCCTGGCCAGCCTGGGTGAGAGGCTGATGGCTGTTTGCAGGCTGGCCAAGCCCCCCAGTGGGGACCCTGACCCCATGGGGGTGAGGCCAGCCTAGGTGAGGGGCTGAGGGCCATTTGCAAGCTTTCAGGCTGCCCACAGTCCCTTCAGGTTTTGGGTCCTTACAGGGTTACCTGGCCAGCCTGGGTGAGGAATTGAGGGGCATTTTCAGACTGCCCACAGTCCCTTCCGGATTTGTGTCCCTACTAGGGTACCTGGCTAGCCTGGGTAAGGGGCTGATGGCTGTTTGCAGGCTAGCCAAGCCTCCCAATGGGGTCCCCCACCCCAGTGGGGTGTGGCCAGCCAGGGTGCGGGCCTGAGGGGCGTTTTCAGACTTTCAGGCTGCCCACAGTCCCTTCAGGTTTGGGGCCTCTACTAGGGTACCTGGCCAACCTGGGTGAGGGGCTGATGGCTGTTTGCAGGCTGGCCAAGCCCCCCAGTGGGGTCCCCCACCCCATTGGGGTGTGGCCAGCCAGGATGCGGGCCTGAGGGGCGTTTTCAGGCTTTCAGGCTGCCCACAGCTCCCATTGACTCAATGTCCCAGCAAATCTGGCTGGAAGCAGGTTTCTGGGGTTTGTTTATCTTCTGTAATTGATACACTGTTCCTTTAAACTGAGGCCTAGGCAGGTAACAAAGGTAACGGAGCCTCCTGTCTGCTTGGCTTCTATAATTGAAACAATGTTGCCTTAGTATTCTCAGGCAGGACTGCTGTTTGCTTCAACTCTGAGTCTTCTATAGTTGAGACAATGTTGTAATTATGTTGTTGCCTGGAGCCAGGAGAAACCCAGTGGCCAGGAAACAGTTTTACTCTGGCTGCAACAGAAGCTGCCTGTTTACTCAGCTCCGTGAGTGCCGGCCTCCATCTTGGCTGGGTTAATTTGCATACAGTCGCTCTGATTGACTGGTGGGCATGGCTTAGGTGTCCCAAAGAAACGGTCAGTTTCAATATTACACTTTTATTAGATAAGATATCTTAGTCCTAACGCTTACAATAAGATGGTAAGCCGCCAATTTTTTTAAAATTTTATAATTGAATTTATCTGGGTGGCATCTAATCTAATAAATGAGTAATATTGAAATTGACCATTTTGCCAGGATGGCCAAGCCACGCCCACCCACCAATCAGAGTGGCTGTATGCAAATTAACCCAGCCAAGATGGAGGCCGGCAGTCACGGAGCTAGAGTAAACAGCAGGCTTCCGTTGCACCAGGAGTAAACTGTTTGCCTAGGCTGGCTGGGTGCGTCTACTAAGGCAACATTCTTTCAATTATAGAAGCCACGGAGCTGAAGCCAACAGGAGGCTTCATTACCTGCCTAGACCTCGGCTTCAAGCAACAGTTTCAATTATAGAAGATAAATAAGCCCCAGAAACCTGCTTCCAGGCAGCATTGCTGGGACGGTGGGTCAATGGGAGCTGTGGGCAGCCTGAAAACAGCCCTCAGCCCATCACCCAGGCTGCCCAGGCACCCCAGTAGGGACTCAAAACCTGAAGGACTGTGGGCAGCCTGAAAACACCCCTCAGCTCCTCACCCAGGCTGGCCACACCCCAATGGGGTGAGGTTCTCACTGGGGGGCTTGGCCAGCCTGCAAATAGCCATCAGCCCCTCACCCAGGCTGGCCAGGCATGCCAGCAGGTGGACATCCCCAGAGGGGTCCCAGACTGCGAGAGAGCAGAAAGCCAGGCTGAGGGACCTCCCAAGTGCACAAATTTTTGTACACCGGGCCCCTAGTTAGTTAATAACATTATGTAGGTTTTAAGCATACAATTTGACAATACATCATCTGTATTTTGCATTATGTACTTACCACTCCAAGTCAAGCCTCCTTCCATCACTAGTTATCCCCTCTCCCCTCTTCTCCTTCCCTGCACCCCCTTCCTTTTGGTAATCACTATATTGTTGTCTGTATCCATGAGTCTTTTATGTTTTTTCTTTGCTTAATCCCTTCACCCTTCTCACCAGCCCCCAATCCCATCCCCCTGACAGTTGTCAGTCTGTTCTCTGTATCTATGAGTCTATCTCTACTTTGTTTGTTAGTTTATTTTGTTCATTATATTCCACATATAACTGAAATCATATGGTACTTGTCTTTCTCTGGATGGCTTATTTCACTTAGCATAATACTCTCCAGGTCCATCCATCCTGTTGCAAAAGGTAACATTTCCTTCTCTCTCTCTTTTTTTTTTTATGGCCATTCAGTATTCTATTGTGTAAATATACCATAGCTTTTTATCCACTCATCTACTGATGGGCACTTGGGCTGCTTCCAAATTTTGGCTATTTTAAATGACACTGCAATGAGCATAGGGGTGCATATATTCTTTTGAGTGTTTTCAGTTTCTTTGGATATATTTCCTGAAGTGGAATTGCTAGGTCATAGGCAGTTCCATCTTTAATTTTTTGAGGAAACTCTATATTGCTTTCCACAATGGCTGCACCAATCTACATTCCCACCAACAATGCATGGGGGTACACCCTTTTGTTACATCTTTGCCAGCATTTGTTGTTTATTGATGATTAATGGTAGCAATTCTGACAGGTGTGAGGTGATATTTCGTTGTGGTATTAATTTGCATTTCTTTGATGATTAGTGACTTTGAGCATTTTTTCATATGTCTTTTGACCATCTGTATGTACTCTTTGGAGAAGTGTCTATTCAGCTCCTTTGTCCATTTTTTAACTGGATTGTTTGTTTTCTTGGTGTTGTGTTTTGTAAGTTCTTTTATATTGGATATTAACCTTTACCAAATGTATCAGAGAATATGTTTTCCCATTCAGTGGGTTGTCTTCTCATTTTGTGGATGGTTTCCTTTGCTGTGCAAAAACTTTTTAGTTTGATAGAGTCTTATTTGTGTGATTTTTTTCCCCTCTTATTTCTCTTGCCTGAGACAATCACTTCTCTCATTCTTAAGGAAACCAAAGCTTGGTGAATTTAAGTTATGTATTCAAGATCTCTGATTGTCTTTCCAAGTCTTATGTCTTTTCATTCTATTAAGTTTTCTCCCAGCCAATCATCACTGACATTCCAAAAATATGAGTATTCTTTAAATAGTTACCCTTTGAAACTTCATTAAGTTGAATGAATGGTGCTTTCCTATACCAACAATCTGAGATGCTCTCCTGTGTTAGAAGCCTTGATGCTCAGTGATCCTTTGAACTGTTGGTTTATTGCCATATCATTCAAGAGAAATGACAGTATAATTCATTTTAAAATTTTCTTTTGTGTCTGAGGTTTTGCCAAGATCTGTTTATCACTGTTATGTGGAGAAGGAAAATATGATGAGGCTTGAAATGTTCAAATGTGACGTTTCTGTTTTCCTATTCAAATAAGGGCCAGCAACAAATCAAAAAGGCAAGATTTCCTTTTCAGTGATTGACTTAAACAAACTAAAGGCTAAATAAATGCTGGACAAATTAGATGTGGTAACTGATGTTTAAACTATGTGAATCTTAATGTTTCTGAAAGGTAACAGACAGATTAGAAATAGTTTTTCTAATGATACTAATGGTAACATCAAGGATTATGATGATGGTAATTTGGGTATGTGTTGTTTTTTTCCTTCTCACCTTCTCAAAGCCATCAATAGTTTTATTAGGCAACAAAGCCTACAGCTGGACATGTATGGTGAGTGCCATTGTGCTGGACCACTAGGCCTCATCTCCAACAAGCAGTAGCCCCTCTAGAAGGAGCAGCTCTTTGCTATTTGGTGGAGATTACAAAGAAGAATTCAGTCAGATTCTTGTTGCCATGGGGATGAGAGTCACGAAAAGAGCTATTCAATGAAAACTGGTCTCCCAACATAAAACTCTTTCTTTTAGATATGATTCTCTTTGGGCTTTCTGGGGAACAGCCTGAAAATAATTTTCAAAAAGTCTGAAACTCAAATGAGGAAAAGCATAACCTTCAATCATTTGTTATAGTTACATCCCTATTGCAATTTTGTTTGAAAATATAAAGCAGATATTAGTGAATGAGTAAAAGAATTATCAAGTTTGTAAAATTTTGATAGTTCAGCAGTTAAGAGAATGACATTGGGATTTAAAAAGATGAGTTTCAAATCCATTTCTACCACTTATTAGCTATGGGGTCTTGGGGACATTACTGAGCCTCTTATGTCTTTAGTCTCCTTATCTGTATAATGGAAATAATAGTGTTACACATATAGAGCTTATGGAAGAATTAAGAGCCATAGAGAATAGCAAACACTCTTCAAGTAACTGGCACAAGGACAACATTAAAATTAGATTTTAGTATTAAAATTGATTACTAATATTATAATATTGTGATGACAAAACTGGAAAATTATGTTGTCCATAAGTTAAAAAGGTAGGTGTGTAATACTATGTACTTCCAAACACAATAAATAGGATAAAGAAAAATGAAGGGCTTGAAAGGTAATAAAAGGGCTTGTGCTGGAATGACTTTAATATAAATAGAATTTTTTGGACGGTGGGGTATTTTAGAAGACGCTAAGCTGAATATTTTTAAAACCATCAGTAGGATATTCAGGTGAAAGTCACAGATGAAAATCAATATGTTTTGCCAGAAATATAAATAAGAAAATTCATCAGCTGGAAGAAGCATTGCTACAATGTGCATGTCGCCTCCATCTGGAAGAAAAATGCTAGAAAGAAACTTCATATTCATGACTGACACATTTTCTTTCTACTGTCAGTCAGCTGGAACCAAAACACACAGCTGGTTAGAAAGCCTATCTCTACTTCATGTTTCATCTGATGACAGTATACATCAAATCAAGAATCATGGGCTGAAATAACACTTGCATTCTACTTTATTTTTTCAGGGGGTGGTACGGTGACCCAAGTCTGCCACGATGCAGTCTGTTTCCTTTCTTCACCTTTCAAGTTCTTATAAGAAATCAACACCAAAATTCAAAAATGTAAGTCCGCTTATCAGTCAAAGAATAAGGAAAGAAAAAAAAATACACACTTATTCAAATATGTTACTTGAAGGCAAAGTAATTTGTCAAATGAAAGATTCATTTTTGTTTTCAGAACATTGAAGTTATGTAGCAATATATTAAAATATAGTTTTTGGAAATGTGGCTGTAAATATTCTGAAAATCTAAATGTCGGAAAAAACCTTTATTATTAAAATATGGCTATTTTTTTATAGGTTGTAAACTTTTGGAGTCAAATCCAATCTTTCCGTATACAGTTTCCGTATACAGTTTCCTGTAATTGTAATCTGCATGAAGGAGTATTTATCAGTTTCACACACACATGGAACTCATTTGCCTAATGATAAGTTCAGGACCATACATTTCCACATAGGTGAGCGTCTAAAATTTTACCATTTAATCTGTCATCGGGGATTGAAATAAAAGAACTGACACATGAAGGATGACACTGAAGTGTCTGGTCTCTTTTGGAAAAAAAAAAAAAAAAAAAGATCAGTGGCCCAGAGCCATTTGTCTGAGAAAGCAGAAGATGACATAAGTGCTAAATCAGTAAAAGCAAAAGTAGGTAAATGCATGCCTAAATCTTCCTCAAGGACTGCATCCCTTCTTAGTGTGTCATTGTATTCAATCAATAAGAAAATACCTGGGTGACGACACAACTAAAATGGAATGCATTATTATCTTTAAGCAGTATTTTACGAGTAATGTAATTCTGAGAACCAGGATGATATCCTTATTTCTTCTCAAGGGATTACTTAAAACTAGCGTAGAATTTCCAGAGTACTGTAGTGGAAATACATCCCTAGCTCTCAGGCCTTCTGAGAATTGATTGTAGATTTATATACCTTTGCTTGCTATCATATGGAGCAGACTGTAAAGATTCCCCGGATGATGAAGTGTGGCTGTGATCCCGCAGTACGAGAGATTTAATTAGACATCGAATGTGCAACGCCTAATGATGGTTGTTTAAATTACCAAGGCGCACACTGCAATTCTCCAGCCCACACGCTGGAAGGAAGCATGAGGTAAAAATCCCGTAAATTCCCTTTTGACATAATGGGATACAGGGAAATATCATGTTACCAATGGCAAGCTCACAACTCACTAACTCTTCTTCTGTAATGTTTTGTATTTCACAGATCATTGCTGCTTATTCTCTGTCTCCCAACTAGCAGGTCTGCTCGCCATCACATTGATCAATTTAATAACTTGGCTAATTCACCCCAGAATAATGTTTTTGTTTATAGAAGTCTAGCTTCTGTGGTGAGCAAGAAACACCCAGGAGTTTCCAGGGAAGCAATGATAGATAGCAGATGCTAGAATGAAGAGGTGAGCCTCTCCAATAAAAAAACAACTCCCAAACACCCCCTACCTCCCTGTTTGTCAGTCCTCTGCATCCATGGGGAAGTGGTGATTAGAAGCCAGCTGTGTGCAGCTGTGCTTCTCCATACAGCCTATTGAAGTGGAAGCATACAGAGCCGGCACCTCGTTACCATGACTTGTAGATTGTAAGGAGACAAATACTGTGAGATAAGCCCTTTCAACCACAGGTAGGAGCTACTAGGGTATGTTGATGAGACACAAACTCACTGACTTCTCAGAGCAAAGCAATTTGCCTCACTTCCCTCCATCCTTCTATAGTACCACACATGGCCAAAGAGAAGCAACTCTTGGTCAACTCAATAAATTGGTGTGGTACCAGGAGGGAAGGAAAACTTGCTGATTAGAGAAGGATTGATGGTTGTGAATGTTTCTCAAGTATAAACCATCTGGGCAGGTATCTTTTAACTAAGATTAATAAACATATGTAAGCACAAGTTTCTCATTACAAAGGCATGATTCTGGAAAGTCAAAATCTTCAAGTCAAATGGGCAGGCTGCCGCAGAGCAAAATCTTGCCAGATAAACAAAGCTGTGCCAGCTGGGGTAGGAAACGCTGCCCTTACTACACCTGAAATATTTTATGTCCAAGGTAAATAGTCCTCTTTCTTTCTGGAAAAGTGAATGTGACCAGAGTTCTCTCTGTTAGACCCAAGCACAGGTTATAAGATGTCTTCTCAGTTGGCACCCTGTGCTCATGTGGACCAAGCAAGATACTGGCCTCTAAATTAATTCCTGAAGCCAACTATTTCAGGGCTTTCAGTATTGGAAAGATCAACAGTTTCATAGGGCAACTACACAAAAGTTGAAACCAATGGTGACAGATGTAGAAAGAATTCCGTGGAAGACCAGAGGGTAACACACATGGTCAATTCCAACTTTAGTTTCTCCCAAAATGCAAAAATGAGCCAAGGCCATGAGCTCCCAGGGAAAGCACTGGAGCCATGGTTTGTGTTTCAAATTCAGGATCAAAGTATATTTCCACCTACAGCTCATGTGTGTGAATTTATCACTGAGCATTAGTTTAAATCTTACTGTGAAACTGTGGGCAAGCTCTTTTCAGAAAGACTGCTAAGTGCTTAGAAAACAGTATCTAACCTCCTTGTCCACAAAAGATAATTGTTAATTTTTTCATTTGCTTGAACTTGTATAGAATGGCAACTCATTTTTCATTTTAAATGTAGGATAATGAGTGTGTATGTACACATATATTATATGCACACATACATGTATGTGAACATATTTATATGCATCCTACATAATAAAGAGCTAATATGCTAATTAGACTGAACAGTAGACCTTCCAGACCAAGCTGGAGCTGCAAGGGCCAAGCCCCTTGCACAAATTTCATTCATCAGGCCTCTAGTATATTATAAAATATATGTTAACATATATATGGCACAGTATATATGTCTGTGAATATCTAAACTAAGAAAAGTGAAATAGTAAAATTAACCGTTTCTCCGAGACAGGGTAAGCCACGCCCACCAGCCAATCAGAGCGGCTGTATGCAAATTAGCCCAGCCAACATGGCGGCCGCCACTCACGGACCTGAGTAAACGTTTAGGCAGTGTCCGTTGCAGCAGGAGCAAAAGCGATACTGTTTTCAGCCCTTGGTGGGCAGGCTCCGAAACATGTTTCAATAATGTAACAATCATAGAATCCTCAGGACCTGAAGGGAACAGCAGCCTGGCCTGCCTTACTAAGAGTTACAAAGTCTCATTATAGATGCTGCGCTGCGAGGTGAAGCGGAGGAGGTTTCGTTACCTCAGCCCACCTCAGCGTAAAGGAACAGAAACCTGCGTCCAGCCGGCCTTGCTGGGACGTTGGGTCAATGGGAGCTGTGGGCAGCCTTAAAGCCCCTCACCCAGGCTGGTCAGGCACGCCAGCAGGTGGACATCCCCCGAGGGGTCCCAGACTGTGAGAGGGCACAGGCCAGGCTGAGGGACCTCCCGAGTGCACAGAGCGGCTGCAGGGTGGGACAGCGCAGGACCCAGGACCCGTGATGGGAAATAGGCGGCAGGGTTGGAGGGCTCCGGGAAGCGGGTAAGAGGCGGCAGGGTCGGCGGCCTGCTTGGTGGGCTTCTCAGACCCTTTGCGGGGCACCGAGGAGCGGGAAAGCAAGGCTGCAGGGGCCGGGGTCCTGCTTGGCAGCTCCCCAGACCCCTTGGCGGCACCGGGAAGTGGGAAAGGAAGGCAGCAGGGTGAGTGGGAAAGAGTTGGCGGCCTGCTTGG
>PVJC01001355.1:0-52094 GCA_004026665.1 Murina feae
CTATAATTGAAACTTCGTTGCTTTGAGCGGAGGTCTAGGCAGGCAACGAAGCCTCCTGTTTACTTTAGCTCTGTGGCTTCTATAATTAAAACATTGTTGCCTTGAGCAGAGGCCCAGCCGGCCTAGGCAGGCAGTTTCAACTCCTTCACTGGTGCAACAGAAACCTCCTGTTTGCTCTAGCTCCGTGGCTGCCGGCTGCTATCTTGACTGGGTTAATTTGCATATAGCTGCTCTGATTGGCAGGTGGATGTGGCTTGGCTGGTGGGTATGGCTTAGGTATCTCGGAGTGATGGTTAATTTGCATATTACTCTTTTATTAGATTAGACTAGGGGCCCAGTGCACAAAAATTTGTGCACTCGGGGGATCCCTCAGCCTTGCCTGTGCCCTCTTGCAGTCTGGGACTCCTCTGGGGATGTCCACCTGCTGGCATGCCTGTCCAGCCTGGGTGAGGGGCTGATGGCTGTTTGCAGGTTGACCAAGCCCCTCAGTGGGGACCCTTACCCTATGGGGGTGTGGCCAGCCTGGGAAAGGGGCTGACAGCCATTTTCAGGCTGCCCACAGTCCCTTCAGGGTTCAGAACCCTACTTGGGTGCCTGGCAAGCCTGGTTGAGGGGCTGAGGGCCGTTTTCAGGCTGCCCACAGCTCCCATTGACCCAACGTCCCAGCAAGGCTGGCTGGAATCAGGTTTCTAGGGTTTATTTATCTTCTATAATTGAAACTTTGTTGCCTTGAGTGGAGGCCTAGGCAGGCAATGAAGCCTCCTGTTTACTTCAGCTCAATGGTTTCTATAATTGAAACATTGTTGCCTTGAGCAGAGGCCCAGCTGGCCTAGGCAGGCAGTTTTCTCCATTGCAAATAGAAGCCTCTTGTTTGCTCTAGCTCTGTGGCTGCCGGCCGCCATCTTGGTTGGGTTAATCTGCATACAGCCACTCTGATTGGCTGGTGGGCGTAGTTTGGCTGGTGGGTGTGGCTTAGATGCCTCAGCACAGCTCTAAATAATCCTATGGCTAAATCATTGTAAATATCTATGCTTAAATGTACAATTTCAGAACCTATTTACGCAACATGTTAAAACTTTGGTATATATTGAGGCATTGCCAATGGGAAAACCATACCATTCCCACCAGCAGCACATGAGAATAACTGTTTCTTTTATCTTCAACAGCATCTATATTTTAAAAAGACTATCTTTGCTAGGGATTTTTAAACTACAGTGTATACACAAAATGTATACACACCCTTTGAATAATTATAAAGGCAGTGTTTATTAAAATACACTTCAGTTTCAAAATTGAGTGTGTATACATTTTTGGAACACCTTGTATATTAAGAAAATCTGTGCATCTGCAGATCCCTACTTAAGCTAGTGTGGGTTATTTCACTAACTGGCTTAGGCTCCCAGTGCTTCTTTGATATTACTGATGTTAAGTTTGTATTGGCCTATTGTTTTCCAAATCCAGTCCATTTTAATTCTCCTTCTGTTTTACCCATGTTGTGCATGTGTCCTTAGGTGTAATTGAGAACTGAATAGTGAACAAAGAAAACAAAACAAAACAACAACAACAAAGCAAAACAAATTACTCGTGTATGAATATATTTAGGAAAAGTCAAAGAACATCCAAGTGGATACAAGTTATTATAATGACCTAACCTCTTTTTTTTAACTTTCAACATGCCCTTCACCTATTAAGGGATAATTAGGCTTAAACCAGTATATATCTTGCTGTGTGTGTGTGTGTGTGTGTATTTATATTTAAATATGTATACATGCCATTAAATATTAACTATATGTGTGTATATATGTACTTTAAAGGTTCCACTATTTCATAGGGTTATGGTCCCTAAGCTAGGCACTGAGTTCATGTAACACCAAGTGCTTTCTACCCTTTGCAAAAGTTAAGACACTTGTTTAGGTGTCCCAGTGGTGATGATTTATTTTTATTTATTAAAGGTTACTTGTTTTAGGAATGGATGACTGTGGGAGTGGGGCATTCTATTTCTTCTCAAGCCAATTTTCCAGCTCTATGCAAATTTACAATGTTTGTGAGCTTTTCTGCCAAGTATATCATATCATTAAATATAATAGGTCTATGCATTTGCAAATGTTGTATTTTGGTTTTATTGTGTAAGACATTGTAATCCATAGCATACAGCATTCCCAGAAATCACACCTCTAATGGAAATGTGTTTAAAAGCACAGTGTTCTTTGCTTATGTAATTTCCACACATATTACTTCCTTTTCAGAAGGAAACACAAATAAAATCTGCAACTTTAATCGGTAAAAATTTTATAGTCTTTTTTGCTTCCTTTCTTCCTTTTCTTTCTTTCTTTCTTCATTTTTATTGTCTTCTCTCAGTGCTCAATGAGACCTCAGGTATCCATTTAGCTCCTGCTCTGTGAGACCAATTGGCTGATAGTCTGGGAGGCCCCTGAAAGCCTCAGGTAAATTAATAGCAGAGTCGGTGTCTGAGAATCATGCCTGGCTGCTCTTGAAATCCTTCTGAAGCCTGAATTATTTGTATTAAGATAGGCCAGCGCTCAGGCCCTATGAGTCAATTCTTTGTAACAGTTGCCAATATTTTTATACCTGAGAGAGCAGCTTCATTCTTTATTATTGCTCAGGAATCAATACTCCCATTGCCCTCACAAAATGCTATACAAGCATTATTGGCATTTCACTTGGCAGTGAAGGGTATCAACATCAATCTCGCCAACTGCACACTTCGCTAACCCTGCTCCACTTCTCCTGCATCTATTTGTATTCCATCTGGGCTGTGCATAGCGGCTTGATTTGAATGGGAATCCTTAGCGCAACCCTGACACGTTCTGCGATAAGGGAATGGAGAGGCATCATTGAGTCACTCACAGCAATAGCTCATCTCTCCCCACCCTGGTTCATTTTGTGCTTGGAGGTTTTGCAGCATTTAATAAAATACCATTTCCCACCAGCCTGTGGTTTTCTAAAATTGCTATTTCAGAGCTCTTCATTAATAACCAAATGACAGCTTCTAATTCCATCCACTGGAACTTACCATGAATTTTAAAGTTATTTCTGGGGTTTGAGAGTGGCCCTTAAAGTCATATATCTCAAAAAATGAAAACTCATACAAGGAGGTATGATATGCACAAAAGGATGGGGTGGTAACTGCAGCTGCATTTACTATGAGTACTAAACACTATGCTGTTCGGGTTATTGAATAAACTTAGTGAAAATGCTCTTCATTCCACATTAAATTTCCCCTAAACATGCAATTCTTTGGCAATATCTAAATTCAAACCATAATAGGGGATTTTGTCATTTATCAGTCTCATGCTAGGCATTATCAATATGTAGCAGATGTTGTTTGATCAAAAGGAATATCTAGACTGTATGAAGAACTCTTATAACTCAACAATAAAAAGAAAAAAATGACCCACTTAAAAATGGACAATGGTCGCAGTGGGATACCACTTCACACCCATTAGGATGACTATTATAAAAAAAACCAGAGGCCCCGTGCATGAAATTCATGCACTGGTAGGGTCCCTAGTGGCTGCCGGCTGCTGACTGGGGCCTCCCTCCCTTCCCTCACCCAGCCCCACCCTGCCCCCCTGGTTGAACTCCCGGAAGATCTCCGGTGGAGGGGACAATTTTCATACTATGCTTTTATTATATAGGATAGAAAATAAGTATTTGAGAGTATGTGGAGAAACTGAAATTTTTTATGCATTGTTGGTGGGAATGTAAAATGGTGCAGCCCCTATAGAAGAGAATTTGGCAATTCTTCAAAAAGTTAAACATAGAATTACCATATGATCCAGTAATCCCTCTCCTAGATATATAATCAAAAGAACTGAAAGCTGAGACTCAGATGCTTGTACAACATTCTTCATTAGCAGCATTATTCACAGTACCCACTTGTTGGCAGAGTGACTTTGAGCTACTTGTATAATTGCTCAGTCTCTTTCTCTATCAAATGGCATTGATAATGGTGATGATGACGTTAGTGATGGTAATGGTGCTGCTCATAGTATTGATAGTGGAAATGATGATGTAGGTGATAGTGACATGATGATGGTGGTGATGACACTTCACAGGATGGTTGTCAATATTAAGATACAGTTAAGAATAAAATGGTTGAGGTTTGTGAGACTGTGTAAAACTGCAGTACACCATAGTTCTTTATTTTAAATCAGAATATTTGTATGCTTCTTATCAAGGAGCTGTGTTAAAGAGGCTAATATTTGCCTCAGAAAACAGATAAATATTTAAAAATTACATGTTTTGTGCTTCTGGTCATGTATATGTGTGAGCCTAAATGATGAAATCTTGACAACAATTTTTAATTTTAGAATTACATTAATTTAGTTAGAGGTAAAAAAAAAATAAAGCTACTTATTCTTTCCCAGAAGAGAAAGTTGGTTTTTGTTTGCATCATTTTCAACTTTCTGGAGGAGTTCTATTTTCTAAGTCTCTTCTTACACCAGGTAAAAATGAAAATGGCTTTGAAAACATTACTTGTTCATTAAGTTTGTTATCAAAAGGCAAGGTTCTTCTGAATTTTTGTATATCGTATATAACAGGCAAGCTTCTTTTGAATTTTTATGTACTGTAGAAGTTATCTTTACTAGACATAATTTTCATACATATTTCCAGGAAAAAATATAAATTAATCCCTCACTATTTTTTTAAAGTAGAATAAGTCCCTGTATAGCTATCAGGAATCTTTAACTCTAGTTTCTTGACAATCCTTGGCTTGCAGCTGCGGCACTTCAGTCTGTCTCTGTTGTCACATGGTGTTGTCCATGTGTGTGTGTGTGTGTGTGTGTGTGTGTGTGTGTGTGTGTCTTCACATGGAGTTTTCCTCTTCTTATAAGGAAAACAGTTGTATTGTATTATGGCCCATCCTAATGAACTCATGTTAACTCTGTTACATTTGCAAAGACCCTACTTTCAAATCAGGTCATATTTCTAGGTACTGGTGCATAGGACTTCAACATATTTGTTTTGGATGAGACAATTCAACCCCTAACACCTGTCAACATTATTTTATGGATTGGTACCAATTCATTACTATACAAGTCACTGCTACTTGTGTACAGAAAATCTACAAGGGCTAGTCTGATCATCTTTCTTAGCATTCAGTCCATTATAGGAAACAGTAAAAAGAGAACTGTCTTTTTGTTAATGGACTCACTGAAGTCCCTATAAGCTTTGTGTCCTTGATATTAGACAAGTCCTATAATCTTGTAAGAGCAAAATCTGAGTGGAATGTAGCAAGTCAATCTTAGACATTTTCGGATGGTTGCCCTCTCTTCTAGGCATCTACCATCTGTTCTTTTAGTAATCATCTTTGTATCCAGTGGGTTGTTTGCCAAACCTAACATCTTCTATTTGAAAGTGGGACTAACATTGATTTCCTTCCAGTTTTCAGATTCTTTTGCCCTTCTCTGAGATTTCTCATAAAACAAGGATTGTTGTTGAATGATTTTATTTATAAGTTCTCTCAGAATTTTGGGATATAATCCATCTAAGCCAAATGATTTGGATTCATATAAAACAACTTTACTACCTTTGGTTTTTGTATTCCCTTATGAATGCTTATTTTATACTTGGCAGAGAAATCAGAAGCAAAACAGGAATTTAGATGTTCTGTTTTCTTTCTATTAAACTTCAACATAATACCCTTTTCCCCATGCAATTAGCCTAGTTTTCTTTTGTTCACTTTCTTATTTGTAAAATGACATTTAAAAAATTTTTATTGCCCTGGCTGGTGTTCTCAGTGGTTAGAGTTTTGGCTCCTGTATAGAAAGGTCAAGGATTCGATTCGCCGTAAAGGGCACCTCCCTGGGTTGGGGTTCACTTCCCATCTCCAGCCGGGATACATGCATGAAGCAACCAGTTGATGTGTCTCTCTCACATAAATGCTTTTTTCCCCTCTCTCTGTCCTCTCTCTCTTCTTCTCTTTTAAACTTTTCCTCTCTCCATCCCTCTCTTTATCCCATTTTCTCTGAAAAGCAATGGAAAAAATATCCTGAGGTGAGGATTAACAATAAATAAATAAATAAATAAATAAATAAATAAATAAATAACATGCATAAGTTTGAAAAAATTTCTTGCCTTTAGCAGTTGGTAAATCTAAGTTGACTTATTTTGGACCTGATACCATGATTTCATACACAATCACCGTTATTTGTGTTTTGTTGTTTTTCTCTCCATTTTTATGGTATTTACTTTTTTCATACATTTCCTCCTTGTTTCTTTCTTCTAAGATTATTTGCCTTTTCATTATTGGAATTGCATCAATAAGAGATTCCCAATTCTCTTGAGTTCAACCATTCAAGAGTCATTTTTTGATACACATACAATGAAACTATGAATTAAAATATTTGAATATACCTCTTTAAATGTCTCAGCAAGCTTTTGTAAATAGGCTTTTTAACAGGCTGTCCTACTATAATCTAAGATAATAGGGATGCTCTCTTCCAAGACTTTTATCATTTTCCCATCATCAAATAATTTCCTCTCTGGTTAGAATTGGTCCAGAGTAGTAGTTTTTAAAGTAATTTTTTGTACCATTGGAGAATTGAAATTATCAGAAAGACAAGAACTTCTCAGAATTGTTTCTTTTAGACAAATAAAATTTGTTGTCTCTTTTTGGACAAATAAATATTCTCATCATTGCTATACTTTTCTTGCCTCTTTGCCAAGAAGGGATGCATTATTAACCTCCCAACTAAGTAAGGTGACCTATATTATCAGTAATATACCTTTTATTTCTTTCTCTTATAATTCTATACCATGTTGTTTAAAATGCTTTCATCAATGCTTTAGGTATTTTTAAATAGAAAAAAAAATGATGAAGAATGTTTAAATGCACCACCACTTTTTCTAGATTTGACATTACTAAGTCTATAGGCTTCAAGTTCAAAAGTACAATAAAGAGTACACATTGATGGCTAATTATAAATTTATGAGAAAAATTTAAGAGTCAATTCCATGCCCAGCCAGTGTGGCTCAGTGTATATGTGTTGACCTATGAACCAAGAGGTGACTGGCTTGATTCCTGGTCAGGGCAGGTACCTTGATTGCAGGCTCGACCCAAGGCCCTGGTCTGGGCATGTGCGGGAGGCAACTAATAGATGTGTCTCTCTCACATTGATGTTTCTCTCTATCTCTCTATCTCTCTCTCCAAAAAAAAAGAAAATCAATGTAAAAATATCTTCAGGTGAGGATTAAAAAAATTAATGAAAACATTCACAGGGGAGGATTAAAAAAATTAATAAAAACATTAAAAAAATGATTTCAGTGTCTCTTGTAGCACTCAGACAAATCAAGAATAGAAAAAGCTGTCATAGATTCACCTTCCAATTAAGCTGTTACTGAGGGGTAGTCTAAATTTGGCGCGGCAGAGGATAACATGGGGTGAGATGCAATTTTTATGGCCTTCAGCCTAAGGGCACACTGTGATCATATTTGTACAAGGTAGCTAAAACTCTGATAGGAAACTCAAGCTAGTTCTCTGGTCTGAGGATTCAGAGAATGTAGATTCAGGTAACTACAGCCACTGGAAGTCCTAGTAAAGAGAATGAGGAAAAATGAAGCCTCCAAATATGCATGTAAATTTTGCCTAAATCTCTGGATAATTCCAGAACCACTATTGAGTGGGATAGAATTCAGATACAGAGAAAATAATTGACTGACTTTGAGCTTCTAATTAGAAGACAGAGATGGCAGCGCGAGTTCAACCAAGCTAATTGTCTGCTTTAAAAAAAAATTAGCACTCTTTGAGGATTAAAATAAAATTAAATTAACATTCAAATGTCCAGGATACAACCCCAAATAACTTAAAATATGTAGAACTAAGAAAATCTGACTTATTATTAAATAAATAAAGCAATCAAAGAATGACAACTCCAAACTGACCCAGAAGTTAGATTGACAAGAATTTTAAGACATCTATTAAAGCTATGCTCAAAGAAGTAAAGGGAAATATACTCAGGGGGAGTGAAAAAAGTATCAGATAATTAGAAATGATAAAAAAGAACAAAATATAAATTTTAGGCTTGTAGAGTAAAACATCTGAAATAGAAACTTCACTTAACCAAAAAGTAGAGATGACAAAAGAAAAAAGTCAGTAACCTTGAAAATAATTTAAGAGAAATTATTCAATTTTTAGAATGAGAAAAGAATAGAAAAATAAGTAGCTTTTCTATTCAAAAGAATAGAAAAATAAGTAGCTTTTCTGATAATGTGATCTGTGGACATTATCAGAAAGAGAAGAGGGGGAGAAAATGAGAAAAATATTTGATGAAACAATGGACAAAAAGTTTCCCAGTTGATAAAAGGCATAATATTACAGATTCAAGCAGCTTGATTACACTCAAGCAGGATAAACACAAAGAACATGATGCTTGGGCAATTGTAGTTGAACTGCTGAAAACCTAAAGATAATAAAAAAATCTTGAAAGCATCCAGCAAAAAAGGACATTTTACATACAGAAGAAAAATGATTTTGTTGCTGACTTCTTATCAAACACTATGGAGGCCAAAAGAAAGTGAAAGAAAATCTTAAAAGGCTGAAAACAATCAACCCAGAATTCTATATATGGTGAACATAAGTATTTTCAACAGAGGTGTGTGTGGTTCAGAGTGGGAAGATTTTGGGACATCTTGCCAAGAACGCTGCAAGAGTCCTAATAATTTTTAAACAGGTTTAAGGGGCAAGGAATATAAGCCATGCTTTACTCATTGCTCCATCATAAGAATATTTGAATTCTTGTCTCTTGGTATATCTTTGTATTATTCTGTCTCCTCATTATCAGAAATGTCCCAAAGGCTAGAACAGAGTAGTTGTTATTAATAGAATCTTTGTCATTGCATAAGGGAAGGGGCTTCTCAATATTCAAATGTAAAGGAAAAAATTATAATTGGATATCATTTCTGTTAAACATCCTATGTATGAAAGAGGGAGGAAAGTGAGTAAGATGCTATATAAGAGCTTGTTTATAGATGAACATTCTTTGTTGCATTCCACCTAAGTTGAGTTGTGTGTGTGTGTGTATATGCACATGTGTGTGGTATAGTCGTTTCTGTTTTTTTTAAATATGATTTAAAGAGGAAGACTTTTCAGACACAATACTAAGAACCCAATGATGATAATTTCTGATTATTTTTTAATGTTATTGTAAAGGAGGAAAAATTCTTCTCTACCCTCTTTGGGTCTCCAACTGGCCTTAAGGCTTAAGCTGACAAAAGACAGGTTAACAAGAGAAAAGCATACATCTTTTATTAAGTGACTAGGGCCCAGTGCACAAAAATTTGTGCACTCGGGAGATCCCTCAGCCCAGCCTGTGCCCTGTCACAGTCTGGGGACACTTGGGGGATGTCCACCTGCTGGCATGCCTGGCCAGCCTGGGTGAGGGACTAATGGCTGTTTGCAGGCTGGCCAAGCCCCCTGGTGTGGACCCTCACCTCATTGGGGTGTGGCCAGCCTGGGTGAGGGGCTGAAGACTGTTTTCAGGCTGCCCACAGTCCCTTCAGGGTTCGAGTCCCTACTGGGGTACCTGGCCAGCCTGGGTGAGGGGCTGAGAGCCATTTTCAGCTGCCGCCCATAGTCCCTTCAGGGTTTGAGTCCCTACTGGGGTGCCTGGGCAGCCTGGGTGTGGGGCTAAGGGCCGTTTTCAGGCTTTCAGGCTGCCCACAGCTCCCACTGACCCAACATCCCAGCAAGGCTGGCTGGCAGCAGGTTTCTGGGGTTTATTTATCTTCTATAATCGATACATTGTTGCTTTAAGCCGATGCCTACGCAGGTAACAATGCCTCCTGTTGGCTTCAGCTCCATGGCTTCTATAATTGAAAGAATATTGCCTTAGTAGAGGCCCAGCCAGCCTAGGCAGGCAGTTTCCTCCATCGCTGGTGCAACGAAAGCCTGCTGTTTGCTTCAGCTCTGTGGCTTCTATAATTGCAACTATGTTGCCTTGAGCAGAGAGAGGCCCAGCCAGCCTAGGCAGACAGTTTACTCCTGGTGCAATGGAAGCTGCCTTTTTACTCTAGCTCTGTGACTGCCGGCCTCCATCTTGGCTGGGTTAATTTGCATACAGCCGCTCTGATTGGCTGGTGGGCATGTGTTAGGTGTCCTGGAGAAACGGTCAATTTCAATATTACTCAGATTAGACTACATATAATACGAGGGCCTTCAAAAGAGGATGACATAAAGAAGTTGACCAGAGCAGGAAGTTTTTATACCTTTTAGACAAAGAAATAATAACTGTGAAGAAATGACAAGAAACAGGTGTTTGGGCTAGGGGCAGCAAATTGTTGGGAAGTGACTAAGAGGTATACATGGAGAGGGTGGCAAAACTAGTGGAAGATTAGGGCTATTTTAGTAAGTCTGTTAGCATAGATCCATTTCAGCATTGGTTCCCAGTCTCTAGTGATAAGGAAGTTCTTCTCTTCCTGGTATAGGAAGGGCACCTTTCTAATAGGAAATTTCATGACCTATTTTTCAGAGAAGGGGAGGACACAGATAGGTAGATAGATAGATAGATAAATAGAGCCCTTTCTGTATCTGCTATTTCTCAAGTGCCTTCAGCTCAAAATTATCAATATGTCCAAATGACATATTTTGGAGTGGCCTGTCCTAAGTGTCTTCATTATCTAGTCACTTGAAATACTTAGAATTATTTTGCCTCTATAGATTAATTCAAATTTTAATAATGTCTCTAAAATATCGAGTCTTTCCATGAACTCTTCATTTTCAGATCTAGTAGGTCTTCCAAATTTCTTATCAGATTAAGTACTGGGTAATTTATAGCTCTTTTTGATATAGGAAGTGGCTTTTATTTTTGTTATTATATAATTGGTTTTTGTGGGTGAAAAGAAATAGTGTATATATTTTAATACTGATATTGTATACTAGTACTTGCTATATTTCTTCTTTTGATTCTGACCATTTATTTGTGAGTTTCCATATCATTATTCATAATTACAATTTTGTGCTTTTCATCCATTGTCTTATAATTTTTCTTTAGCTTATTGCATTGTTTGGAATAAGTAGTGTTCAATAGAAGGTTTGAAAGAGGTCATTTCTATATTGTTTCTGAATTTAATGAGATGCTTTAAATATGTTGTCTATAAGTAGAATTCTTGCTGTCAGTTTATTGTGAATATACTTTATAGCAAATTAAGTTCCCCTTCACTTATTTATTTATTGAATTTCACTAATTTCCCAGGACTTCCTTTTTACTAATATGAATGATTGTTGAACATTATAGAATCTTGTAGAGTCAGATAACATAGAATTTTCTCCATTAATATGTATTACTGCAACGAATTACTTTTATGGAGCTCTTATACTTATTTTATTCCTAGAAATAAAACTATTTGTCATGAGTAAGTAAATAAGTGGTCTGATAAAATTTTTATAATTTTATTTAATTATTATTTATTTTTCATCAAATAATTACCTCTTGGATCTGTTTAACTCTTTGTCTTATGTTTTTGTATGCTTTATGTCTTCATTTTTTATTGCTATTTTCTCAGATATATTTCATTCTTTTAAATAAATTATTTAATTGGATATATAATACAACTTTAGTCTTTCTGATTTTCCTAATATAAATGGTTAAGGTGATGAGTTTGATTCTGAGAACTGTTTGGCTTGGTTATATAATTGTTAACTAACTTCCCATGAAGAGTGGTCAGTTAGATTTATTCATTTATTTGTTCACTTGTGGCCATCATATATTGTGTTTCTTCTATCCTAGAATCTTCAAATATATTTTCTAATTTAACCCTCAAACAACTCTTATGTATTATCCAAATGTCCTGGGTGGAAAAACAACTTGAGAGGTTAAATGACTTGCCTAATGTCATGCAGCTTGTGACTGGTGGACTCTGGCTCATCTAGACCACACAGAATCTTACAAAATATAATTTAACTTGCCTGTTATCCTATGCTATTCCATATCTTTGATTATTGATTCTTTGATCTTTGCTTCTTCAGTTGTAACTACCTATATTTTCTTTGTGTAAACAAATTTGATAGGTACATGAATTTTTCATGGAGAAGGTTCACACTGAAGCCATGAGCTTTAAAAAAACTCATAGAAAGATTTACTTCAGAATTTTAGTCATCAGAGTGAGGAAAATTAAAATTTGCAATTTACATTTTTTTACCTTATTTCAAAATAGCTACTCTATAAAAGCAAAATATTAAAATTAACCATTTCTCCGAGACAGGGTAAGCCACGCCCACCAGCCAATCAGAGCAGCTGTATGCAAATTAGCCCAGCCAACATGGCGGCCGCCACTCACGGACCTGAGTAAACAGCCCTTTCCATTGCGGCAGGAGCGAAAGTGAAGCTGCGCCCTTCAGCTCAGCTCCGATTAAACTGCCTCTAGCAAAACACAGCTTTGAAACATTTGAAACAATGTAACAATAATAGAATCCTCCGGAGCTGAAGGAAAGAGCAGCTCTGGCCTAACCAGTAAAAGTAACAATTGTTTTATTATAGACGCTGCCAGGTGAAGCAGAGGAGGCTTCGTTAGTTAGAAGGCCGCCTTAAAGGAACAGTGTATCAATTATAGAAGATAACCCCAGGCCTTCAAGGAACAGTATCAATTATAGGAGATAAATCACAGAAACCTGCGTCCAGCCAGCCTTGCTGGGACGTTGGGTCAATGGGAGCTGTGGGCAGCCTTAAAGCCCCTCACCCAGCCTGGTCAGGCACGCTAGCAGGTGGGCATCCCCCGAGGGGTCCCAGACTGCGAGAGGGCACAGGCCAGGCTGAGGGACCTCCTGAGTGCACAGAGCGGCTGCAGGGCGGGACAGCGCAGGACCCAGGACCTGTGATGGGAAAGAGGCGGCAGGGTTGGAGGGCACCGGGAAGCGGGTAAGAGGCGGCAGGGGGGGGGGGTCTCGGCCTGCTTGGTGGCTGCCCAGGCCCTTTGCGGGGCATCGGGGAGCAGGAAAGCAAGGCTGCAGGGGCCGGGGTCCTGCTTGGCAGCTCCCCAGACCCCTTGGTGGCACCGGGAAGTGGGAAAGGAAGGCAGCAGGGGACGGGTGAGTGGGAAAGAGTCGGCGGCTGCTTGGCGGCTTCCCAGGTCCCTTCCGGGGATCAGGGAGTAGGAAAAGGCTGGCCTGACCACGAGGCAGGGTTTTCCCTGCTTTCTGGTGGCTGGAGGAAGATGGGCAGTAGGCAAGCTTGGGAGGCAGGCCGCACCCAGCCCTGGTCACAGCTCAAAAAAGAGAACAACATGCAGGGGAGGGCAAGAGTCTGAGAGATCAACATAGAGAGGGTGCCTGCTCCAAGCCTCCACAGTGTGCCTGGGGGCAGGCCCCCGGCAGGTAGACACACACAAGGAGGACTGCTCCGAGCCTCAGATGCGGCTGGGGGCAGGTCCCCAGTGGCGACACACACACACACACACACACGCACACACACACACAAAAGGCGCCTGGAAGACTGGGGCCATCATAGGACATCCACTGAGGGGTCCCAGACTGTCAGAGGGCACAGGCTGGGCTGAGGGACTCCTTTCCACCCCGAGTGCACAAATTTTTGTGCACCGGGCCCCTAGTGAAGATTATAAATGAAAATGAGTATTTTCTGAAGGAGACATTTTTCTAAATCAAAGTCCATCTTAAATTAGTAGAATCTGGAATATTAAAGTTGGTTTCATAATTTTACTCAGGATTAGGACTTAAATTTTTTCTATGAAACTGAAAAAGAGATGAGCATACATTTGCTTTTATTGCTCTCAATGGAATAACCTAATTAAACATTTAGGAATGTGATATAACTTTTCCAATATAATAAACAAGCAAACGTATTTTAGAAGGTGTGAGAGAAACAAAAATGAGACTTTTTTTACTCCTTTAAAGGTTAACTTATCCACAAACATGTAAATTCCTGGGCTTGTGTTTATGGTGATGAAAAAGATAACACAGCTTCCGAGAGGATCTGACGATGTAATTCAGAGAAGCAAACAGAGTTTTAGTGACCTCACAACTTTCATTAAAGAAAACCACTCTCTAGAAACTTTACAATGATCTAGCCACCACAATGTGATTATATCAATTAAGCTATAGCAACTGATTATAATTTTACTTTATTCTCTCAAGCAAGACACATCATATTTTTTATATCACTTTTGATATTTTCATTAAGCTAGGAATGCATTAAAATCCTGACTTATTGCTTTCTTAAATGTCAGGGCCAGATATTTTCTGCCATTTTTAAAGTAAAAAAATATACTTAATATTTGAGTTGGGTGATGAGAAAATTTCTCTTTGCCCAGTAAATCTGTCATGTATAGAACATATTCATTTCATTTAGGGAAGTCATATTGTCTTTTATTTGCTTTGACTTTTTTTTTTTTTTTTTTGCTTTTACTAATTTAATGTACAAGGAGCAATATTTATGTTATCCATTGTATCCTGGTGAAGTTTATGAAATAATATTGTGAACTCAAAAACAAATGAGTTATTTCACTTCAGGCAATAGGGTCCACCCTTGTTAAAGCTAGATCTTGATTTTGAACAAGGAATACAAGTTATCAATATATGAACTAATTTATTTGTCTTTTCTTTTTTCTGATGGGAGAGAATGTAATTAAGAGCTAAGACACTTGATGTCCTGTTTGAGTGAGTGGTTTAATTGGAGTCCTGCCTTGCTGGGAGGGAATCCTGTTTGGAAGCAGTCTGGAACCATGGAGGTCACCCTTGATTTCCTCAGGGTTGTTATCCAGATACTCTCCTATTTGTGCTTTTGCTTCACTTCAGTCGGCTGCACAAGGCTGCTTTCTTGATCCTTTGCATTCCACACCACTGAGTGTGATTGTTCTGGTCCATAGGTGCTCACTGGTAGCATTACTCACACTAATATTCTAGCCTTCACATCTCAGCCCAAACCAATTCCTTCAGATTCACAAGTGACAGATCATCAGAGGGCATGCAAAATACCCAGAGTATCAATGGCTCACTGGAGCTGTTTCTACCAGGTATATCTCTAATAGAACACGCTTGAAGGCTGAATTTTGGAGTTAGAATGTCCGAATCCTCAATTCAGCCATCTGATTAATGAATTTCTCAAAGATTGTGATGGAGAGAGAGGTTCACAAAATGTCCTGGCATGTGGATCCAGAATGTTTTTTTTCCACATATTGGCTTTATTTGAGAAAGTAAGCTCATTTCCTGTTAATACTGACAAATTGACAACTTGACTTTTAATCTTTGCAATATTTTTTATTTCCCTTTTCTGATGGTCAGCCTGATTCTGTCATTTGTATAGGCTTCTAAGAAAGATTAGTTCTTAGACTTATCCTAGGTGTCCAAAATCGGCACAGCCTGCAATGCTGTTGTTCAGCATTGACAAAACACTGAAAACATTAGAAATCTTCATGCATTCACTCATTTATTGATATGTCTTGGATACCTATTATGTATTACACACTCTGTTATACACCAGACATACACAATTGAAAAGAACACAATGCTGCTTTCAAGGAATAATTAGTTTATTTTATGTCCATAGGATGTATAGTTTCAACATCAGTGAAGCATTTACATTAAACATTTAATCGTGTTTAATTATATATAACAATATTAAATAGTAAATGTTAATATTTAAGCACCAGTTTTGATCTAGCCACCATAAAGAAGTATATTGTAAATGTCCTCAACATGCACCCCAAATTTTCACACTACTTTATCTGCCCACCTCTCTCATGATTAGCCTTTGTTATTTAATATATTCACTTAAAAACGTACCTACAATGTTCTCCTACAGCACTGTAAGCTCCCCAAGAAAAGGCTAATAGCTGATTAATGTTTATAATCCCTACACTTAATATTTCTTGAATAAACTCTGGAAGTGGTAGCTTACAATATACAGTGCTGACATAGGTAAGAAAGGGTCACTAATTACTTAATTATTCTTTTACTTAATTAGTCTTTTAGTTTGAACACTCTCACACACCCGTTTGACTAATTTTAATCTCACAGTGGGAGTCAGAAGACTTTGGTTTTCAGTTCTGGCTCTCTCATTGCTGTGTAAGCCTTAGAAATTCGTATAACCTTATTGTACCTCAGATTCCCCATCAGTTTCTAAAAACAATGGCCAATTTAACCCAAATTCTATAGATAAATGCATGTGTTATTTTTTAGTAAGTATAACCAAAATAGACCATTTGCAGCCTGCTTATAGTGCATTCTTACAAAAAGATGCTGCTATGCTTTCTCTATGTTTAATGTTGGGACTTTGTTTTTTTAATCCTGTCCGAGGATATTTTTTCATTGACTTTTAGAGCGAGTGGAAGAAAGAAGGAAAGAGAGAAATATCAATGAAACATCAATTGGTTGCCTCTTGCATGAGCCCTGAGTAGGGTCCAGGCCAAGGAGGAGCCTGTAACCGATGTTTATGCCCTTGACCGGAATTGAACCAGGGACCCTTTGGTCCACAGGCTGATGCTCTAGCCATTGAGCTAAACTGGCTAGGGCTGATGTTGAGGCTTTAGGAATTCCTTCTCAGAATATATTTTCAAACCACAATATATAGTATCCATCGCAATGACCTTTTGGTTTTTAACTTATAACCCACATTGGAACACAAAAGTAAAAGAGAAAAGTGGGAAAATGATTTGTGAATTAGATGAAAATTCTGGTCGCATTTAGCACAGAGAAATCTTGCTGTGGAGTGAAGTTTTATCCAATCCTGGTGGTCCTGAACAGCATCCCATTCTCCTGCCAGGTTTACATTTCTTGAGGTCAGAGTGACCTTGACACTCTCTGTGATGAGGACAAATGCATCTTACTTTTCCCTAAGATGTGACTTTAAAGATACATTTCCAAAATCCTATTTTTTTCCTTTTAGGAGAAAAAGTACAAGTTATTTTACAAAGACATATTTTCATAGCTAAAAACCACATTTAAAATTATATGCACTAGTGTTCATACATTCATTAAGCAAACATATTTGTATATATATTAGCAACTTTTCATGATCAAATACTTTAAAACATTATAAAAAAGATGTTTTCTTTTTTAAAAATATATATTTTATTGATTTTTTTACAGACAGGAAGGGAGAGAGACAGATAGAAACATCGATGAGAGAGAAACATTGATCAGCTGCCTCCTGCACATTCCCCACTGGGGATGTGCCCGCAACCAAGGTACATGCCCCCGACTGGAATCGAACCTGGGACCCTTGAGTCCACAGGCCGACGCTCTATCCACTGAGCCAAACCGATCAGGTTCTTTTTCTTTTTGACACACATCATGAAACAAATATTCATGGAGTATGACCAGCTTAATTGAAGAGACACATTCAGTTTTTTGAGATTATCTGACTTAGGTTATCATGTGAATGCTGTGAATTTCATTCATCACAATACATATTTTGTCAATATGAGATCATCTAAGATATATTTTCACTCTTTAGAATTTCTTTGTTCTGATTACTATCATTTAAATTATGGATTCATTCAAAAAAATTAAAGATAAAAAATAAAAATAAATACAAAATAAATTATGAATTCCTTGAGGAAAATAAATGCTTTTAAAGTTAATGCACCTGGATACAAATATATTATACATTCATTTTTAAGACTCTAAATTGCTGTGTCATAATTTACCTTTTACAGCTTAACTATGGTACATTTGTCTTCATATCTAAGTTCCTTTAACTCACAATTTTTAGAGCAAATCCACAGGAAGTAGGCAGAAGGTCATTATTATTGGTTTGGCTGAGAGACTAAGTGATTAGTCTAGGGTTTCCCAAGCTATGTGTACCATATATATTCCAGCCCGATATCTTGAACTTATTAAAAAATTGATAAGCTAACTTCCAGATAAATTAACTGATAGAGTGAATAAAATTTTCGTTTGATTTTAAAGACATCATCCCCAGAGTTAAGATTTGACAAATTCATGTATTAGAGGTGAAAAGAGTAGCACAAATCTGAAAACAAATCCAAAAGCCCACCACAAGCAAGTAAGGGTATGTGAGTCCTAAGTAGGTACAGTGTAGGTGATACTTCGGAGTAGCATTTGGGACAACATAAGGTCAGAAAAGAGAGAACACAAAGAGCTTCAAAGTCTATAGGAGAAGACCTAACTGGTTTGGCTGAGTGGTAAAGATTAAGAGACCGTGGCCAAGGTCACACATATAGTAAGTGGTGAATCAAGGATTTGTTTCTAGACTTTTCTGGCTTCAAACAATGCACCATCTGACCCCTTAAACTTGGTCATCAAATGGAATTTGGGGCTTTCCTCAGCTTGGGTCAGCAATGACCCAAGGCAACTGAAGCCAGTCATTGACAGAGAGCATAACTGAATTACTAATTTTCTGGGAAATGTAAGAATCGTGGCTGAAAGAGTGGTGTGGTATGATATATCAAACAAAATATAAGGATGAGGTTGGCATTCATTGATTAGATAAACTTTTCTATATTCTCACAATGTGCAAACACCTTATCAGATCCTGAAGATTCAATATCAGCTATAACATAGCTCCTGCCTCCTGTGAGCTTCTAGTTGAGAATGGGGAGGCAGACCCTTGGGGCAATGTTTATAATTCAATGTTTTGTGATACAGGTCTGCACATGATGCTGGGTCACTAAAAGGAATAATTGATAAATTTGTCTTTATAAAATTAAAATAAATATTTTGCTTTTTAAGAGAAAGAAAATGGAAAGACCAGTAACAGACTGGGATAAAATGTTTGCAAAATGCATATCTGATAAGGGACTTTATCTAAAATAAAAAGAGTATTTATCACTCAACAATGAGAAGATAAGCAACTTTAAAATGGCAACATATTTGAATCGATACTTCATAAAGAAGATATAAAAAAGTCTAATGAGCATATGAAAAGATGCTTAATATTAGGTAAATACAAATTAAAACCACAATAAGATAACCTCTACACAACCACTAGAATGGTGGTAATCCAAAAGATTTATAACATAGTTCTAAGTGTTGGTGAGGATTTAGAGAAACTGAAATCCTCATATACTGCTAGCAAGTATGTAAAATGGCATAGCCACTTAATTATATCTGACAAAGCAATTCTACTCCTATGTATCTACCCAAGAGAAATTAAGACACATGTCCACACAAGGATTTGTTAATGATAAGTTATTTACGCAATCCAAATATCCTCAAACTGATGAATAGAAAACATTTATACCTATATAACAGAATGCTATTCAGCAATTTAAAAATGTATCTATAGATACCTATAGCAACATGAATGGTCTTTGAATAGATTATGCTAAATGAAAGAATCTCATCAAAAAAGACTATGTTACATGATTTCATTTTTATGAAATTACCAGAAAAGATAAATCTATAGAGACAGAAATCGGATTTATGGCTGTCTGGGGCTGAGAGTGTGAGTGTGAATTGATTATAAATGGGCATAAGAGAACTTTTTGGGTGATAAAATGTTCTAAAATTGGATTGTAGTCATAATTACACAACTGTGTAGTTTAAAAAAATAATTCCACTGTACCTTTATAAGGGGTGACCATAATATGTTATTATCTATACTAATAAAAAGTAATATGCCAATTAGACTGGATAGACCAGACATCTTCCGGACTTCTGGAACTCCTTCCAGACAAAGCTGCGGTGGCTGCGAGGGTTGAGTGAGGTTAGGCAGCTGTGGCAACCAGCAGTGGCAGCAGCAGCAGGGTGCTGGGGGTGGTGCCTCCCCCTTATAGGCCCAGACACCTCCTGCAGAGGCCGCAGTGTGGTCCCGGGGTCCCAGGGTCTGGGTCCTAGTACCATGGCCCCTCCTTCTGCAGCTCTAAGAAGCAGCAAGCCGGGCTTCTGGTTGAGCCATGCTCTCCAACCTCCCCTCCCCCGCCAACAACCATCAGCCAGAAGCCAGGCTCACAGCTGGTGAGCACAGCGGAGGTGGCATGAGACTCTCCTGCCTCCACAGCAGGTGGGCAGTAAGGAGCAAGGGATCCTGGACTGCAAGAGCCCCTGACTGTGAGAGAGATGTCTGAGTTTCAGCTTAGGCACGATCCTCAGTGAATCCTGGACTGTGAGAGGGCACAGGCTGGGCTGAGGCCCCATCCCCCCTTCCCCCCCTCCACACAAATTTTGTGCACTGGGCCTCTAGTAACAAAATAAAGCTGTTAAAAGTTCAAGGACATGAGAATGGGCTGCTGCATAAAATCTTTGAGACAGCAAGCTCTACATGCTGGCTGTGCCTACATCTGCAACAGAAATGTTTACATCCCAGAGAAACATGCCTAGCTATATTCATCTTGAATAATGAAGAAAGGAATTAGAAACACATTTCTGTGATTATATTTATTTAAAATTCTTCATTGACCAAAGAACCCAATTTGTATGAACATATTCTGTTTTATGTTATGCTAATATAATCAATATTGTCTGGTCTAAAAAACATTCTGTTTGTGAGATGATTTGGCATATTTCTGCTCTGCTTCATTTTTGCCCATTTTATGGTTTAACAATAAGAAGCTACTCTTAATTCTAGAAGTTTGTAGCTTAAATTATATTAAAAAAGCTGTTATTTCTAAGTTCTCTTATCTCCAAATTATTGGAGAACATTTAAGTATAGTCCCATATATGACCACATACACACACACACAACACATGCATACACATATTACCACTTTATTAATAATATATAAAGTTTTTTTTTCCATAGAGAAATATTATCTGGCTTTCTCACAAACTTACAAATAAATCCTTACCATATTTGAGTTTCATAGACGTGGAAAATAGTATTTCAATGAGGAATATATGTCAGGATAACCCTTATGGATATTCATAAATCTCCCCAAGTAGAAGTAGAATGCTTAGATATATTTTATTCATTCTTTGACACCAGAAAGGGGGAAAGAGGTGGAAATTAGGAATATATATTCAAAGTAGTACACTCACTTCATAGAAATGTAAATAAAGTTTTTTTTAGGGGGGGAAGGATTTGAAGAATAAGAATTTTTAAGTGTTGGTAGGTTGATTATAAATTTATTTTTCCAAGTCAGCAAGATGATTCAAACCAACATGATGATTCTCTAAAGAATGAAACATTGTTTTGCAGTAAATAGATTCAAAATGTGATTGCAACAACCCTTTCCAAACTGGCTTCTTTACTAAAAAATGACAATGGAGATAATGAGTGGGCTCTTTTCTGAGGCTCCATCTATCATTCTACTATTACTAACAGTGGAAATCATGAATCAATACAACCAGATCTGGTTTGAGAAAGATGACACTGACAAACAGATCAAGTTCAGACACACCATTAATATGACAAAATGTCTCACACAGAAGGCTAAAGCAAAGTCCAGCCTTGAGAATCAGTATATTATTCTAAGTGTGATGCACATAGAGGGTGTTCAAAGAGGTTGCTGATTGCTAATGCCCCAGGAAAACCTTTTTTTCCACTAGCGATGAGGCTAAAGTCAACATTATTCCTTTCAGCTTCTCTTTTGCTCATGTGTGTGAGCCCATGAGCACATGGCACATTTAGAAGTTGTTTAGTTATACAACTCAGGATTTCTTCATTAGGTGATCTTTATCAGTTAATTTTTTAAGTGGACTATCATAAGAGTATTTGCATAAGCCTATATAAGTGTTATTTATGCTGTTGAAGTGTATATTACCTGGTAAAACATGGAGGGGCCATGTGGGGCAGATCACCTGGGATGGGGGGTGGAGGTAAGGAGCCAGAGGATGAGCCTCAGTCTGAATTTCCATATCAGGGAGTTGTGTGTGTAGAAATCCACGGAGGTCCTACCAGAGAATCCATGTATATCTCCTGTGTGGAAGCCACTATTTGATGACGAGAGGAAATGAAGGCCAGCAGACCATGGTTCTTTGATACAGAAGAGGGGCTGATTTACCAGGAACAGTCGCTTGTGGAATGTCTTCCTTCTGAAACTTCATCCTTGTTCCAATCTCAGAAGAGTCATGACAGCAAAGCAATGGGGAATGGCATGAGAGAGAAGACCCCATCCACTTCTTCCCTACCGCCTACTACAGAGTCACTGTTTAGCCTGTTATGGATTGTACAGAAAGAGAGCTATAAATTGAATATGCAATTGAAATTTTTAAATGCAGAGCATCAAAATCAGTCTGAATGCTTATCAGATTGGACTGAAATATCACTAAAGAGCCTAAAATCCAATAGGAATGGAGGCTTGACAAATAACTTTTTAATTAAAATAATACAGTCTTTTTGTGGCTTTATCTCAAGCTTATGCAATCAGTTAAATTAGTTACTAATTATTTATTATAAATGTTTCTGTCCTTATTGGACTAAATGTCTTGAGAAGTCATTCTTCAGATGAATTTTGTGAGCTTTTACTGTCTTGGCAGAGATGAAACTTGGCCTGTCTTCTGTATGGCTAATCTTAAATTGTTCATGTATTTGTTCATTTACTCAGTCTAAATTTATTGAGCATTTAGTGTGCCAGATACTGAACTACTGAACCAGACTCTTGGAATAATTAAGCAGGCCAAATACTCAGTTCACATGATTTCACATGGAATACTTTTTTTTAAAGCTCTCAAGGCATTGGTAGACACTGCACAAAATAAATCGTGGACTTTACAAGCAAATAGCATTCTGAACTGTCCAGTAGAAATAGTGGTGACCATGCCTCCTGGGTTTTCAGGATATTCTTGGTTTCTTTTAATTCATTGTTTGTTTGTTTTTTTAATCAAGTAAATTTATTCAATATACAGCTAAATGACATTTATTTTTTATGAATTTGTAACATTTTTCATTTAAATTTATAATGTTGAAACATCCTTTGTAAGACCACATTACCTAATAAAATTTGAAAAATGCAGACATTAATGCTGTAGATTTTTAAAGTATCAAAACTAGATTATGATGACAAAAATATGAAAGTGATTGTTTCCTGGAAACCCAGCTTTCCTGGCAATTGTATCTCTTGGCATCTGATGTTGTTTTTCAAGATCTGACAAGCTACAGCTAAGGCAAGTTTGCCTTAAGCCCATGTTAACCCACAGTGATGTGATGTTCACTGATTTCCTGTGCTTTCAGAAGTAATGAATTGATGCACCTGAGTCTTCACTCAGGTTATACTTCCTGAACGATAAAAAAGAAAGATTGTGAGGGCAGAGAGTTGAAGAAACAGAGAGAGAATGAGACTCAGGGAAGGATACAGCAGAGAGATCAGGCTGAAGTAATTTGTAACCATCTCAGCTCTTCTTCTCAGAATAATATCTTGCACAGGCCATTCAAGAAGCACGATGAGGATAATAATCCGCTGTTGTTTTTAGATTCCTTTTAGTTTTATGGTGGAACAATTTAATTAAAATACATTTTATTACCATTTTACAACCTCTGTCTGCTTTCTCTACTGCTGTAATTTCCTCAAGAGAAGTATGACATCCTGTGGGCATCCCCAGTAGCTTTTCAATCATCAATTCCTATCTTCAGAGTTAGTTTCATTTTGCAAAAGGAATCCTTTTCTTATTTAGCATTCTTGTCACTGAAAATAAGAGGTCTGATTACTTGATGTACTGCACAGTTATGGAAAAAATTCTTTAATTTTTTTCATCTTCTTGAACCTGATAGCCTTAGAAAACAGATATCTGGCAGCAATAAATTTCTTTTCAATACACGCTTTCCACTTTTCTAATGTGGTAGGCAGAAAAATGTTCCCCTAAAGACATCGACATTTTAATCCTGTGAATGTGAACCTCTGCATATGTTACCTTGCCTCTTTGTAGAGCCTGTGAATATATTACCTTATATGGCAGAAGGGAATTTGCATATGTGCTTAATTTAAGGAGCTTGATATGTGGGATTAACTTGAATAATCAGGATAATACAGGTGGGTCCACTGAATCACAGGATCCTTACCGATAAAAGTGTGTAAGAATGAGGTGGAACGGAGGTCAGAAAAGAAGAGATAATGATAAAATCAGTTGGAGAGATGCTATACTGCAGGCTTTGAAGATGGAAGGAGGGGCCATGAGCTAAGGTATGTGGGCCACCTCCAGAAGGTGGAAAATGCAAGGAAACAAATTGTCCCCTCGGAGCCTCCAGAAGGAATGGAGTATGTATTATTGATATCTTTATTTTAGCCCAGTGAAATCCATGTCGAACTTTTAAATTACATAACTGTAAGATAATAAATTTATAACTTAAGCCACTAAGTTACAGCATCAACAAAAAGCTAATACACAAATACCCTTTCTGCATAAAGGTTAAATCCTAAACTTACTAGCTTTTAGTTGCATTACTTAATAAAAGTTTTCCTAACCTCACTAGCCTTTAATTGTGATATTCTATATAATTGAGGTTGCAGTATTGCAGTAGATTTCTCACCTTTCCACACTTTCTTTCTAATCGATGCTCTTTTTGGAAACCAGTTTTCAGTGGCAACATCCTTATACTTGGATGGTTCCATTACCACTAATTCTCAAGTCTAATTTTAAATCAGATTCATCAGTAGATGAAGACCCATGCCAGACAGGGCTTCATGAATTTTATAACAGTTGATAAAATATGAGGGAACACTGTTTTTCCTATTACGTTTGGAAAATTTCTCTTAATTTGAAGTATAAGAGTGAAATCTGCCAAGAGCACTTACTGTCATGGTGAATATTCTATGACCATTAATGTTATCTACAAAGGAAGCCACTTCTTTGGAGTGTATATTAGTGCCGGAGACAGTGAGAATCTTGGCAAGTTTACTAATTGGAAGGTTCAAATCGCTGTGAACCTGAGATTGAGTTCCCAGGTTTTTCAAGTACTTTATTTTACCTGTCGTGCATTCTTTTTCTCATGCAATCTCTATTACTCTGTAACACATTGAAGTTTAAACAACTCTTACTTAGGTTTCTTGGACACTCACACCAGATGTGTGCAAGAATATGACACGAAAAATCTGTGGCTGCCTTTTTTTCTTTTCTTTGTAGTTTTAATAGAAGGTTGCAAAGGCTTTGGATTAAGGCAGCACCTCTGCCAGAAGTTCAGTTGTGATAAACAGAGGCAACAACACTCTAGTGGCGGGGGGAGGGGTCTTTGTACAGATCCAGCAAATGTCAGGCAGTGGTTTTTAGGTTCCTTTGTTAGTGAGGATTTCCACTGTGATTTTAACTGTAAACTTTATAGCAGCAGATTGATTTTTAACAGTGATATTCATACTGCCTTAAGTTTTCAAAGAGTCAAATGGTATGATGGTGTGTGTGTGAGACACCTTAATGAGACATAAAATGATATTTCCAAAGGACCCTGATACTAATTCAAGGAAACACCTTTTAATTTGAAACGAGGGTACTCCAAATAACATGTAAAATAATACAATCATTGAAAATCTGAGTTGCAAATATCTTCTGCTTTCTACTTTCCTTCATTTTGTCACCCTTCTCATCCCCCAAGCTGTTCTTCTCTCTCTTTCCAGGGAGAGCACCTTGACTTTGAAGAGAAATTAAAAGCCTTCACAAGATAACTCTGTAATCTCCCTAATAGCAACAAAGCTTTCCCCTAATAGCAAATAATCATAAATGCATATCTACTCTGTCTTCTTTCTTATTGCAATGCAAATGATACCTAAAACTTTCAGTTGTTCTCCCTGTGATTTGCCCTGGAACTTTACATGATTGCTTGTTCTTCTGCTCTGTTATCGTAAACCTTTTCCTCTTAACTGGATACTTTCCATCAAGTTTTAAGCATGCTCATCCTTTTTTTTTTTTTTTTTTAAAGCACAATAAAAGTCCCCTTTACCCTTCAGATATTGCATTTCCTTTTCCTCCCATCTAAAGCCAAATTTCTTCCAGTTGCTTCTGAGTTCACCTCAATTTGGCCTTTGATCCCCTGACTCCACCGAAATTGCTCTCATTTATGTCATCAGCAATGTCCATTTCACTAAATTAAGGGACACATTTACTTCTCCTCTTCCTGACCTCTCAGAGTGTTAAACACATCCTCTTTCTCAAAACACTTTTTCTTTGAATTTGGTGACATCAGTTTTTTTACATTCCTCCTGCCTGTGTACCCTTTTCCTAATTCTGTTTTAGGCTCCACATTCTCCTAGGCAATCTAACACTTGCTTATACCTTCAGTTACCATTTCTAAGCTGAATGAATCCCAAATATCATTCTTTAGCTCAGTTCGTTCCTTTATTTCACACCTAATTATCCATATGCCTACTTGGCACTTTCTCTTTAGTAGCTCAGTCACCAAACCAAATATGTCCAATAATATACTCACAAGTACTCTGCATCTTTGGACTTTTTTCAAGCAAATGCCATCGATCAAGCTGTTAATAAACACTCCAACCTCCACTCAAATATGCAAGCCAGAAGGTAGGAATCATTTTTGATAAATCTGTGTAATACACAATGCCAATCCCACTCAGCATTGTCTGTTATTTTCCTTTTCTACAAACCACTCAAATATATCTGCTACTCATGATCTCTCTCAACTTCAACCAAGTCTAAGATACCACAGTAACTAGGTCCCTTCCAACGCATTTTCTATAACATAGCAGATCTGAACATGTCACCTTTCAGGTTAAAGCTTTTGATGGCTTTTTACTGCTCTATGGATAGAAACCATGTTACTTCAAATGCCCTGTGGTTCCTTGTATTCTAGTTCCTGACTGTGTTTCCACCGTCACTGTGCATAATACTTCCATCCTCTTTAAAAGGCTCTAGGCACATTGCGCTTCATTCAGCTTCTTGCATTAAATTTCAGCTTTATATACTTGTCATACTCCTTCAGTAACAGGGCATTTGCACATATCAGTACTAACTCACTCTTTCCTCATCTCTTTCCCTGTTGAACTTCTACATATCAAGGATGATCTCCTCATGGACTCCTTTTCTGATTCCCCTAACTAGACAAAATTCCTCTCATGAAATCATGTATTTCTTCTTTATAGCACTTAGAACAGCTACAATTTAATATACATTTGTCTAATTGTTTGATTAATAACCATAGTATTTGACTTCAGGAGATGCACAGGGACAACAATGCTAAGTCATTGTATTCTTTGTGTTCAGATAAAGTCAGCCTATTAAAGGTGCCTGGGAAAAATATTTGTTGAACATGGAAAGAACTTGCAAATTATCCTAATCTCTTTTAGAGGTTAGGTAGACCTAGTCTCAGGAGATTCACTGAAACTAAAACTCAAGTTCCATAACTCCAAATTGGGAAAATTTTGTTGTACAATATATTTTAAAATGTGCTTTATATTCTATTTACACATTAATACAAAATTAAATGGGATTTGTATCAACTATTTTAATAGTGACATTGGAAGAATTACAGGAAAAGGCTATTTTCAACAAATACTATAAGTAGTTAAGTTTTACAGTGACCCAAACCCACATTTTCTTGTCTAAACCCCTATAGATTATGAAGCTTTTTGTATGAAATAAAACTGTCTACTCTAGATTGAGCTAGTAATATGTGCATGACACAGAAAGAAACTCTACAGCAAATAGATACAAGGGATTCTAGCTGATTCTGAACTGTCCTGGTCAAAACTCCACATTGAATAATGGCAAATTCTTCCCATTACTCTTCTCTTTGTGGCAGCTTGCCAGTCATTTGCTCTTTTGTGTTCAGATTTACTGCATATTCACAATTCTATTCTGTATTGCAAGAAAGTACTAAGTGTTAGGTAGGATCAGCCAGTGAAAAGAGAAAATGGAAGATAAGAGGAAGGGTGTTTGAGGTTATTTCTTCACTCATGTTGACTTAGGCAGTATCTCTGGCAGCGCATCTCCTCCTTAACTCTAGCTTCAGGCAGATAGCTCCTTATTTAGTGGTCTCAACACCCACAGGCAGCTCCTCTTATTGTTCTTGCTCCCATAGCCCCAGTTTTGGGGCTTCAGTGAAATAACTTCTGCATTCTCCAATACTATGGTGCGATGCTGACTTTCCTCCTGATGCATGATCTTCTGTGAAGTTTCTGAGCTCCACCAAAAAATGTGCAACCCATTTCTTGTGTTAAATTTCCTTTATTTGAAATGCTTACATTGATTTATATTTTCCTGGTTAGACCTTGATTGATACTTTAAAAAAATCAAGGTTAGTCCCAGGAAACGGGTCCTGAAGAACAAATTCAGAGCTTATATTGTTTGCTTCTTTTAGCTTGAACACACTGCAAAACTTCTTTCAGGTGGAAAATGGGATACTATAATTAATCTGTCTCATCAAGTAGCATCACAGTTACTTAAATTATAACCTGATTTGTTTGGGATGATGTGCCAGTTGAAAGCTAGGCTCTTGGAAAAGAAGCAGCTGTTGCATTTGAGTATGAAAATGGGATGGCAGTTTCTAATTGTGCTGGACTGCTTAAAAAAGAAAAGGATAGCCCAGCCAGAGTGGCTCCATGGTTGAGCATCGACCTTTGAACCAGGAGTTCATGGTTCGATTCCTGGTCAGGCATATGCCTGAGTTGCAGGCTTGATCCCCAGTGTGGGGCATGTAGGAGGCAGCTGATCAATGATTCTCTTTCATCATTGATGTTTCTATCTCTCTCTCCCTCTCCTTTCCTATCTGAAAGCAATAAAAATATTTTTTAAAAGAAAAGGATAACAATAAATCCTTGCTAATTTTATTAGCAGCCCCTTGAAAAATGTGTGAGATGGAATTTACATTAGTAAGACTAAGGAGGGCAGAATATAATGTAGGATTGGTTAGTACTTACTGTATTTTCTGGCGTATAAGACGACTGGGTGTATAAAACAACCCCCAACTTTTGAGAAGATTTTCCTGGGTTAAAAAGTCCAGACAGAGGCCATATATAGCACAAAAAGGAGCCGGCTGGAGACACTGGCGGTCTCCATCTGGCTCCATTGATGACCCCCGACTTTTGAGAAGATTTTTCTGGGTTAAAAAGTCATCTTATACACTAGAAAATACGTACCAATATAAGGTGTATTTACCTGAGGAACTAGATTAAATTTGCTAGCCCAAATAGTGGAAAATAGTTCTAAAATGTTGCTTGATTGTTTTACTGAAACATGGAATTTCAATTGGCCTATAAAAAGGAGGATAAAATACCAGAACTTCCCTAGAGTAAACCTGAAGAATTAAAAAACATAAAGATGTGTAAAGATTGGAATGATTTTCTTTTACATTTAGTCTACTCTGCTCCTTTTGACTATTTCTTGTAAAAGAGCCCAGAGGATGCTTCTTTTATTAAACCATTATTAATTACATTAATTAGAGAAGCCCCTACTTCCTTAGATGTCTACGGTGATTTTCATCTGCAGGCTCTAGATGATAGTCAGAGATGAACTGATTTCAGTAGGAAGATGAAATTTTGTTATGTCAGGAATCAGGTAGCAATAGCACTTTATGGGTAGAAACAAGGTGAATACCTTACTTTAATGACCAGGAAATGCTGAGTGGGAACAAGATGTTTTTCCCTAGAGGTATGGTAAGTAATTGATCATAGTTTAGTAATCAAAAGACATGCTTATCACAAGGAAAAAAAATTGTACTATGTGAGGTGATGAATGCTAGCTAAACCTATTTAAGCTATCATTTTGCAATATATACATATGTCATATCATTGTTGTTCACCTAAAACTAATATAATGTTATGTCACTTAATATCTCAATAAAACAGGAAACAATAAAATCAAATAAAAAATAAAATAAAATAACACTGTAAGGATAAAGTAAGCCAGGAAATCCCACCCCCACCCCCTTTCTGGGAAAAGAATGTCAGAACTTCACCAAGATATTGTTAGACCTTTCTTTGCTTTTCCTTATGTAAGGTAAGTCTAAGATAACAATATTTAAGGAAAACTTACCTTGACAGAAAAGGTTACCTAAGAGGAAGGCTATGAAGAAACTCATCAGTGACAAATAGAATTTTCAAAGTTGAGAGCAATTAAGGATTAATTCTCAAGATGGTTTTGGTATCAACTCAAAGCTCAGAGTATAATTGTGCCTAAGATTTATGTTTCAATAAATGATCAAAAATCAAAAAAATTAAAAAAACTAAGTGCCATAAGAAGTTACAACCTCTCTTCTTCTGAAACATGAGCCTTTTCACAGATCCAGAACCTAGGAGGAGTCAGGATCCTTTAAGAAATACCAGGGAACACTGCCACAAAGATATTAGTGCACTCAGGGGGGGAATCCCCCAGCCCATCCTGTGCCCCCTCTCAGTTCGGGAGCCCTTGAGGGATATTTGACTGACAGCTTAGGCTCCCACTGCCGCTGCTGCACTCACCAGCCATGAGTCTGGCTCAGGGCTTCTGGCTGAGCAGTGCTCCCCCTGTTGGAGCACACTGACCACCAGGAGGCAACTCCTGCATTGAACATCTTTCCCCCTGATGGTTAGTATGCATCATAGCAACTGCCATTTGGTCAATCTGCATATTAGCCTTTTATTATATAGGATGAGCAAAAATAGAGGCAGAGCAGCCTTGAACAGACTGTCAAACTACAGTGCGAAGGCTGGGGAGGGTTGAGGGGGGTGTAAGAGATCAACCGAGGGACATGCATGCATGCATATAAGCATAACCAATGGACACAAGACACTGGGGGGTAGGTGAGGCTAGGGGAAGGTCAAGGGGGTCAAAAGAAGAGACATATGTAATACTCTTTGTGATACTTAAAGCAATAAAATAATTTTTTTAAAAAAGACTCAGTTCAAGTAACTCTTATAGTATGTCACCTTTCCTGACACCTAGACAGAATGGTTCACTCATCTCTTTGTGACCCTAATTCTATTCCACATATTTACATGCATGTTTACTCATGCAAAATAACATGAGCTCCTTGAGGATAAGGAATTAGTCATCTCTGTATCCTAGTGAAAGGAATTGTAGGGATAACATAGGCAGATTTAGGGAATCTTAGGAATAAAGAGGGTCTGTGCGGGAGGAATGCATAGGTGAGGGCTGGGAGCCGCCAGAAGGCATGCATTCACAGAGAACAGAAAAGTGCCACAGGATAAGGGGAGAGGAAGACATACATTCACAGAGGATGAAGAAAAGTCAGAGCATGGCGAAAAAGGAAACATACTTTCACAGAGGATAGAGAGATGCCAACAGATGCTGGAAAGTGGGAAACACATGTCGCAGAAGATAGAGGAAAGTTGAAAGATCCTTATCCCTTGGAGAGATAGAGGCACCACGTGAGTTTTGGATTTTGAAGCTGATATTCTGCAAAATACTGACCAATTAGAAACCACATAAAATGGGGAAGGGCTCCAATTAGAAGGGAACATGAAGAGACAAAGAACTACAGCACTATAAACCTTAAAAAAAGGAGCTTAGTTGGTTACTCCCTTGGGAACCCTTCCCTACACGGGAGTCTGCATTTGCTTCTAATAAATTTCAACCCTTTTACTGACAAGCCCTTTTAGTCTTCAAATGTCGTGAGGCAAGAACTTGCAAAGGGGAGATGTGCTCGCCGCACCCCACGTTTCACTTAACACATGGTAGATTCTCAAGTATTTGATTAATGAATCATTGAAAAAAGGAATGGTGATGAGTGGTGTTGTTCTAGGTGTTTCTTAAAGTTCCACTCATTGTCTTCAGAGAGCCAGGTGAATATTTTTATCAAATTACTTTTGATGACTGAAAATATTAAATAATAGCCTATGACCAGATTATAAATAAATAGATTAATTTGGAAAACATCTGTTCATCACTTGGGCTCTCCAACTAGATAAAGAAAAATGTAACTGTCTGCCAGAAACTTGTTTGTTTTATAGTGGCTTGTTTTCCAGCCCATAGGATATTGGCCATAATCCCAATGAACAAACGTTGATCCGACTGAAGGAAGGCAAGCTATGAAAATGGAATAAACAACAGCCTTCTAACATGTTGGAATAAAGCATATTTTATATCTTTGGAACTCACATTAACGATCATTCTAGATTATTGAGCCGGCTTTTGCTTTCTATTTACTGGAATATTGCAGTTGCCTTTTGGGGGACTGAAGCTACTGTCCTGGCAGAATAGTTCAATCATGCTGTCAGTGATAGTGACATAACCATAGTTGTGCTCTCCAGGAATCTTTTCCCCCTTTCTCCAAAACTAATGCATCATGAGTGTTTCTTTTGGGTTGGAGGTAAAAATGATTTATCGAAACCTGTGAAGGCTGGGGGCCCAGTTTTTTGTTTTAGTCATGATTTATACTTTTTATGATCCTGAAATGCTGCCCTCTGAGAAGGTTTGCAGTTTTTGTGGTTTGCTGGTTTTAAACCAACCAGCATTAAGCCTATTACATTGCCAGAAGGATTTTCATCACCCTTTTCTCTAATCTCTGACCGACAGAGGCTGGGTTGGAGGTCAGAGAGACTTGCCCTCCCTCTTCTCTCCTCTCTTGAGAAGCCACTCCAAATAAGATGCAGGTGGAAAATGCTGCATGGGAAGCCTGCTTCATAAGCAGCCTGTCAGGCTTCTGATACTCATCAGCATTTCTGAGATACAACTGAAAAGTATGTTTTGGCTTTGCCAGGGGGGAAATGGGTGAATGTCCCTCATAAAGTTACTACTGTCTGGAAAGATTCAGTCTTGTGCCTGAGGCAAAGGGCATTAAAAAGAAGAGCTAAACTGTCGCCTGTGTCAAATTGTTCTTGCCTACAGCATATAAGAAAAGTGTCTGTGTTGAAGAGAGAGGAAACTGGGGAGGAAGGGCTGCCTTTTCACTCCAGGCAGCAGAGAGAGGCAGGGACATTTAATGTTTGTGAGATGAAACCTTTGCTACTGAAATCAAGGGGCGATGAAGTCATTCTCACCAACCAGCAATTGTCAAATACTGTTCTCACCTCTGTTTATCGTTATTTTTTCTTTTTTCCTTCACCCTGATCATATATTCTATTCTCGACATCAGTAATTCATATCTCAGGATAATTTTTGAGACTGGAGTATATCAGTGTTCCCCAAATTGTATTCTTTGAGGTAGGTATGTCAGGCAATAAAAGGTTCAGTTATAAATAAGTTTAAGAGCAAAGACTTATTATCCATGTATATTTATTTCATATGATACCTTAACAAATTACCACAAATTGAGTGCTTTAAAACAGCACATGATTTATTTTCTTATAATTTTGGAGGTCAGAAGTTCAAGATAGCTGATAATGAACTCAAACCAAGATGTTGGCAGGACTGTGTTCCTTCTAGAGGCTCGAAAGTATTGGTCATTTCCTTGTCCTTTCCAGCTTCTAGATTCTGTGCACAGCCCTTGGATTGTGGCCTTGAACCACTCTGACCACTGACTTCTATGCCCACCATCATAACATTGCATCTTCTCTAACATTCCCGTCTCTCCTTCTTAAGGCCCTGTGATTACGTAGTCCCACCAGCATAATCTAGAATAATCTCTCATCTCAAGATGCTCAATTTGATCACATCTGCAAAGTGCCTGTTGCCTTATAAGGTAATATATTCACAGGTTTTGGGATTAGGACCTTGGCATTTGTAGGGGGTCATCATTCCGCCTACCACACTTACTCATTGAAACTCAAAATGCTTAATAATATATTAAAGGTTCTACAAATTCTTTCAAGGAATTGTTTTCTTTTTCTTAATGCAGAGTCCCAAACCAATTTCCTTTTTCTCTTTAGTTCTAAGAATACCTGCTTTTATATGGAACACATCTTAAGAAATGGAAGAATAAAATAATCCCAGCTTTAATAATTTAATGTCTATGATCTTATTGTCACATTTCAACCCATTCTTGTCTTAATGGGACAGTAAAGGGCTAAAAAATGTGCTCTGGTACTCTTTTCACTTGTGACTTTGAGCAAACCATATAAAATCACAGAGCCTCTGTTAAAGATAAAGATGAGATGCTTTGTTGGATTATTACATGGATTTTAGACAATCACATGTGAGAAATTTCCATATAAATTATAGAGGTTAAAGAATATAAATTCTCAATCTATACTAATAAAAGGGTAATATGCCAATTAGGGTGAACATTTTCTGGATATCCATCTGGACGTCCATCCGGACAAAACCACAGCGGCTGCAAGGGCTTAGGGCCACTGCCACAAAGAAGAGGTGGACAGGTCCAGCACTGTGGCCCCTTTTACAGAGGCTGCAAGAAGGCAGCATCATGCCCCCTTCTGCAAAGGTGGCGTGGGCAAGGCCACAGCGCAGCCCGGTCCCAGTGCTGCCTCTTCCACAGAAGCAGTCACAGAGGCAGCAGGCCTGGTTCAGGTGCCATACCTCTGTAGAGGCTGGACCAGGTGCAGTCTGTTGTGTCTCAAACTCCCACATCCCCTTCTCCACTGACCTGGCCCCAGATCGCCCCCCACCAACCACCAATGGGCGGGGGGGGGGAGGGCAGCACTAAGAAGCAAGGGCTGAGGGCCAGCACTGCAGCAGTAGTGGGGTGATGGGAGCAGTGGCTTCTTCTGATCATCCTGGTTGCCTCCTGCAGAGGAGGACATCCCCTGAGGGCTCCTGGACTATATGAGGGAGAAGGCAAGGGGACCTCTTCCTCTCCACCCCCCACCCCGCAGCACACAAATTTTTGTGCACTGGGCTTCTAGTCTAATCTAATAAAAGAGTAATATGCAAATGAACCGTCACTCCCAGACAAAGATGGCAGTGGCTGGGACAAAATGCTTGTGTTGTCGCCATGGTGACAACCCAGGCATTCTGCCCAGCCCACTGGAAGAGGGCCTCTGGGCCTGCTTGATTGCTGCTGCTGCTGGGGCGCTGGGGCCCCTGCAGGCTGGGTCTCCGTGCTTTGGACCCCAGCAGCCCCAAGCGCTGGGGTCCGCAGCATGGAGATCCGGTCTGCAGGGCGCCCGGCACCCCAGCAGCTCTGAGCCCCGCCTTGGCACTGGGGTCACTAGGGTCTGAGGCACAAAGACCCGGCCTCCAGGGGGTCTGGCACTCCAGTAGCTCCGAGCCCTGTGGCTGTGGAGGTGCTGGGGCCACTGGGGTTGGAGGAGCAGAGACACAGCCCACAGGGGGCCCAGCACCCAGCAGCCCCAAGCCCAGCCTTAGCACTGGGGTTGTAGGAGCAGAGACACAAACCTTCAAGTGGGCCTGGCACCCAGCAGCTCCAAGCCCCAGAGCCACGGAGAAGCTGGGGCCACTAGGGCTACAGCATAGACACAAATCTGCAGGAAACATGTGGAAAGGGAGGTAAACTATCATAACTTTATCTCTCTTTCCACAAGATGAGAAAACTGACCCTGATTTATTTAGTGATTTGGCCTACACTTTTCTACAAGCACAGCGTATGTTATGACCACTCCCAGGAAGGTCTGGTCATAATACTGTCTCCAGGGAATAACACTACTGTGGTAAATAATCTAAGAAAGGAAACAAGCTTTTGTTGGGTTTATTCTGAAGGTCAGAGAACATGCCACCCCAACTTATGCTGTGTTGTTACATTGATGATCTTGAGCTGCAGATGCTTGAAAAGCAGCAAATACAAGGAGAGGCTTTCACTAAAGTCTCCTGATCTGCCTAAAATTGGCCCCCCCAAAAGGTTCCCTCAATGGGAAAAGTGTCATCAGTCAGTGAAGACTGACTCCTGTCATAGGAGACTAGAAGTTGACATCACACCCAAACTTTGTTACAAACTATCTCTCCCACCCCCATTCATCTTTCCTAAAACTCATGTACTCTCCTTTAAGAGGCCTAGATATCCCATTCCCTTTCCCTAGGAAGAAGGTATTTAAATCTGGACTCTAAGCCACCTTGGGGAGTTATTCATTTTTCCCTGGGATCTCCCACAAATACACGAGGTACACATATTAATGAACTTTTTTTTTCTCTTGGTAATCTGTGTTTCATTACAAAGGCCTCCGGGAAGAACTCAGAAGGGTAGAGGAACACTATTTTCTCCTCCATAATTCTATCTCAAGAAATTAAGTCCCAGGCTGAACAGTGAGTTTGTCTCAAGTGCCAAACAGTCCCAGCTGAGGGAGGGAAGCTTCTAGGGGGAAATCAATGATATTGACATCAAAGTAGGACAGAGGGCACATGCACAGTTGCTGGTGGGAGTTTAAAGTGGTTCAACATTTTTGGAGGAGGATTTGGGCAAAATTGACAGAAATGTTCAAGGTACATCCAAGAGTCTTCTTCTAGGAATCTCATCTGCTGAGATAAAGCACCAGTGCATAAGCCCTAGTCAGAACCTAGATGTTACTGCAGGCTCCCCTTCCACAATAGGAAAACCTGCTAACAACCTGCATTTTTAAGACAAGGTGGCATCTATACTAATAAAAAGATAATATGCTAATTAGACTGAACATTTTCCAGACGACCTTCCAGATGTCCTTTGGGACAAAGCCATGGTGACAGGGCTGAGGCAGAGGCAGTTACAGGTTATCAGGCAGGCAGAGAGCAGTTAGGAGTATAGGCCGGCAGGGGAGAGCAGTTAGGAGGATCAGGCCAGCAGGCAGGTGAGTGGTTAGGAGCCAGAAGCCCCGAGGGTTCCCCAATTGGAGAGGGTGCAGACAAGCTCCAATTGGGGAACCCTCGGGGCTGCTGGCTCCTAACAAACTTTTGTGCACCGGGCCCCTAGTATTATATAATAAGTAAACTGCTATACAATTAAGTTGCAACCAAATTTTCACAATAAGTTCTTCCATCTGCCTTGCTTAGGTAGTTGATTAGTTTTAATATCTTTTGAGATATTCTAAAGTCTTGGATATTCTTGATTGTTGATTTTAATTATGGTACTGTTTTAATCTGGAAACTAAGAATCTATGATATATAAAATATTCATATATGGTTAACCACTAGGTATCCTTTTAACTAATTTGGAGAAAATTTGAAAAATGTCTTTTCATTCCTGATTTCCATGTTATTGTGAACCATACTCACTCCTTGGTTTTTTCTTAGTTCTATTGGTATCTACCCAGAAACTACAAATGGGTTTTAAATGAATTATAACTGGATTATTAAATTATCTAGTATTTAGGATAAACTTCATTCATGCTTTTTTTGTTTTGTTTTGTGTATGCAGGAGTAATTTTGATTCTTTATAAATATTTCGTCTCTTCTCCTAGACACATGGTAGGTTAGCACTTCCTCATCTCCCATTAATTTAGACAGAGCTATGTAACTCACTTTAGTCAATTAAATGTGAGTGGAGGAGACTTATATCTCACTTCCAGGTGGTAGCTTTAAGAGCCAATGTGCAGTTTAGCAGCTTCCTTTTGATTATCTTAAAGCCTATGATGATGTGTGCAATATGGCACCCTCTCAGCCTGAATCCCCAAAGGATTATACAGAAGTCCTGTTTGTTGACTCCTTTTGGACTTGGATATGTGTGAGAAATAAACTTTCATTGGGTTACACCCAATAAGATTTTGAGGTTTTCTTTGTTGCATTTTAACCTGGCTGAAACAATGTAGAATCATTTAACTGATTCCCAATACCTCTAACCACATGAAAGCATATATATGAAAGTTCTTGGTTAACCATAAAGATAACTGGAAAAGTTTACTCTGTTACCATAGAGATAATTGAGAGCTAAGGTAAATAGGGAAACCTGCAAAGAGAATAGAAAGGTCATGGGATTTGGATCAGAGGACGTGGTCCTAGTCTTATCTTCATTCTCACTCACCTTTTATTTAAAGTTTTATAAATTTAATGGTATAAAGCATTATTTTATTTTAAAAGTATAATTCCCACCTAGAAAAGTGGTTCATAGTGTTTGGATTCTTACAGTTAATTTCCATAGTCTTGTAAAGACATACTAAAATTTTACTTGGTCTCAGAAACTGTTTACTGAGTGGTGTGATGAAATTATCTGGTCCTCTTTTTTAAACCTCTCTTTAAATCCTTTGATTAAAATCCATTTTGATCAAAATAAAACATCTCTTGGGATTGATTGATTGATTGATTGATTGATGACCAAATATATGCTGCCTCCATTCTTAGTTTGAGGAAGGCCAATGGAGAGAGAAAGAGAGAAGCTGGAAATACAGGTACTTCCTAACACGGAAGCCACACCAGTGCACCCAAAACCTGAGTGTAAACGGCAGATGTTGGAGTCATTCAGTGGAGCTACTTTGTATTCATGTAGCAGAAGTGACAGTGACTTCTTGGTACAGGAGAGAGGAGAGTGAGGCTGTGACATCTACAATTCCAAGAAGCTGTGATGACAATGGTTGGTGGGGTGGTGGCAGATAAGCTGTGAAACTCTAGAGGCTATAAAGGGAGAGAAAAATTGAAATCTGCACTTGATCTCAGCCAAAAGCCTGAGAAGCCATAATTTGAATTCTAGAATAGAAGCTTCCTACTTTGAAAATTTGCCTAGGGCCACTCTAAGTGCTCCTGAGCCCTGCCCAGGTCCAGGAGGCAACTATTGATACTATAGCTGCTTCCTCTTTAATCCTGCCTAGCCTCTCCTAGTTCTGTGTTTCTTAGCAGCTCCCAAGAGGCACTTGGCTTGTCTGTCAAAGCCAGTTTTGGGAACTGAAAAGAATTCAAAGGCAGTGGCAGCTTCTACCCTTTCTTAGAGATTGCGGCATTTTTTTATTTTATTCCTCTCCTCCTCTTAAACTTTTCTTTCTTTTAAATTACATTAGGAAGCTGACTACAGAGAGTAGGAGGATGAGCTTGGGAGTCAAATGGTCAGATGGCCTCAGCTCTAGTCTCTTCTGCATCAGTTACAATGGCAACATACACATGTTTTAAAGGTTTAAATACTGCCTCAGCCTAATCACATCATCTACAGTGTTTCAGATGGCTCTGATGGAGACTTCCTTAAGAAGACATACTGAAAATTAGGTTTTGGATTTTTCTGGCAGTGACTCTTAACTTGCCAGATTCAGATTGAATATTAAATATTTTGTCTCACTGAGAAGGCTAGCTAGCATCATGGGAAAGTTCTGGCAATTATTTACGGGGTATGTGGGTGAGAAGAGCTGTGTGGGCTTCACAGTGGCCCACTCTCTGTATTCCATCTGCTACATCAGGTCCAAATGGGACAAACAAGTGTAGGTGTGGGCTGAATTCCTTGGCAGTTAGTATTGTTGTTCCTTCTATGGAGCCCAGAGTGTTACAAGCATGGCATCTACTCCTGAGGAGAAACTTAGAAAGTAAGTTTTGTTTTCCTTGCTTCATCATGTTGAGAAATAGGAAACTAGGGATGACTGCTCCAAATGCTACACAATTTACTAAAGAAAGATGGTTGTCAATTCTCTGACCCGCCTTCCATTGAGAGGGGGGATTTATTCATCTGCCCCTTGAAGCTGGGATGGCTTGTGATTGCTTTGACCAAAAGCATATGGCCAAATGATGTCATTCAATCTCAGATGCTTAGAAGAGGACTGGCAGCTTTTGTCTTGCCCTCCTGGAAGCCAGCTGCCAGGCTGAAGACTTCCTTAAGACTACCATGTTGTAAGAATCCTAAGCCACCCTAACCGGTTTGGCTCAGCGGATAGAGCATCGGCCTGCGGGCTGAAAGGTCCCAGGTTCCATTCCAGTCAAGGGCATATACCTTGGTTGCGGGTACATCCCCAGTAGGGAATATGCAGGAGGCAGCTGATCAATGTTTCTAACTCTCTATCTCTCTCCCTTCCTCTCTGTAAAAAATCAATAAAATATATTTTAAAAAAAAGAATCCTAAGCCACTTGAATAAATCTTAAAGAATAAGACAGCATGAGGGCAAAAAGGAGAGAAAGAGAGAAGAGAGAATGCCATGAATTCCTGGAGCTCCTAATAAATAGCCATCCTATCTGATGCCACATGGATCAGAGACCCAACCACCCAGACAAGTTCATTCTGAATTTATGACCCATAATACTGTGAGCAAATGAAGTTGTTGTTTTAAATCATTTGGTATAATCATTAAAGCTCTGGAGTAGTTTGTTATGCAGTAATAGATAACCTGATAAATTGGTTTTATAATCTTAATATTGATAAAGTTTTCTAAACTTGGGGTTTGTTTTTAATCCTTAATTCCTTGGGGATGGTTATCCAACTTGAACTAAGAGAACACTGGATTTCTTCACACCTTGTTCCAACAGAGTGTCTCCAGGGACATTGGGTGGCTGCAGGGAGAATACTAAGGCAGCTGCAGAGTCTAGGTGAAATCTGAGAAGTCAGAGGGAATGACACAGGGCTTGAGAAATGCTCAATGTATATAACTGTCCCCTGTCCTAGGCTCCCCTGCCACTACATCATTCTATTGCTTGAGGTATATGGGGTCTGATCAGAAGCATCCTATATAATAAAAGCCTATTATGCTAAGTGTCCAGTCATCAGGTTGGCCATTCAACCAATCTACCACTTGCTATGATGTGCACTGACCACCAGGGAGCATGCAGTCAACCAGTCGCTATGTCATACACTGACCACTAGGGGGAAAATGATCTGACTGGTAGATGATCTGACTGGTAGATTAGATTTGGCCAATTGGAACTGGGTGAGATGGGCCAGACATGGCCTGGAACCCTCCTGCGGTCCCTCCCTGGCTGGCCAACCTCCTGTGTCTGTGTCCTTCCCTGGCCCCAGTCGGGCACCAGTGGGGTCCCTTGGCCCGGCCTCTCACAATCCGGGACTCCTTGGGGAATGTCAGAGAGCCGGGTTCGGCCTGATCCCAAAGGCTTTGTGCACTGGGCCTCTGGTTTGTTCATAAAAACTGGCTTGTCCCTCAGTCTCCTTCCATAATGAGCTTGGCCAAGTGGTACAACAGAATCTGTATCTTATGCTATTTCATCTTTTGCAATGTCCTTCCTATTTTTTTTTAAATCTGTTCAGCTCTTACTTATCATATGAGATGCCTGTGGGATAACTCCCCCAGCCTTGTCTAGGTGCTCTTCCTCCTCTATGCTCCCGTGGCATTTAAAATAGCATATTGAATCAGTTGCCAGTATTTTAGTCACTTCCAGTAATGGTAGATTTTTCAAGGACAGGAAGATTTTCCTGCTAATTTTAGTGTCCACTAAGTGTATAGAAAAGAACATGGAACATAGGTGCCCAGTGAGTGCTCCATTGCATGGGATCCTCTTGTGTAGAGATCTTCTACCTTGTGATTTCAGAACTGTTGAGCACATTCTGCTAAGCAAGATAAGTCATACAGAGAAAGACAAGTACTGTATATTACTTATATGTGGAATCTACAAAAGTTAAACCTGTAAACAAAACAGAGTAAAATTACCAGGTAATGGGGAGGAAGGGGATAAAAATGATGGTTATTAAGGGTATAGAGTTGTAATGAATAGTAAATAAACCATAGAGATCTAATGCACAGTATAGTGAATATAGATAATATTGTACTATAATTATGTAATGTGATAAACAATGCTGCATTGGCCATCATATCACAACCTATAAAGATATCAAAGCAACATGCTATACATTTTAAACTTACACAATGTTATATACCAAGTTTATTCAATTAAAATAAATGTTGATGTTGAGACCATGGAACACCTGCCTTTGAGAGTAGGTGGGCTTTCTATGAACTCAAATCTTACTGGAAAGAAGTAACTCTCTTTCCTTCCTCAGTACCCTCATTTTCTGGAAGTTGTCTCTCTTTGTGAGAATGTAGCATAGCATGCACCATATCAAGAGGGAGGATGACATAATGGTAACTCAACTAGACACCACCCTCAGAAAGCTCAACAATCTCAGTGCTTACCACTCTTTGAGTCTCTCTTCCCTTTTACTCCTTTTTCTCACTTGTCTCTTTCCCATAGGACCATTTCCCCCCATTTTATTCTTACTTTTTCTTTTTTGTAAGGAAGCACAATGAGATAAGACAGGTAGGTCACTTGTTGCTCCTCTTCTTCATTGGGGGTGAAACTGCGAGGGAACCTCAGGCTCCAGTTCCGTCCCTGAGAATAGAGACTCTCTGGTCTCTATTTCCCCAACTGTATAAGAGGCCGAATAATTAAATACCTCCCAGACCAGTTCATGGGATGGATACAAACTCAAGTTGAAATAGTAGGTGTCCAAACAATTTGCAAAGTGAACTGATATAAAATATTTTTGTGCATTGTGTGAGTTCAGCTGGTCTCTGCCTATCACTATAATTATGTAATTGACCCCCTACTATTCACCTAGTCTTTCTGACCACAAATCCTTGAAACAATTAAAGTCTGCACGGTAGATTTGTCTTCAAGGATTTCTAGGGCCTGCCACCGTGCCATTAATGAACAGAACCAGAGAGGTGGAAGCAGTTTATGATGAATGTACTTTAATTGCTCTTTGGTCTAACATAGTAATAGAAAAATTCATATAATCGACAATGTAAAGGTTCCTACTGTTAGCAGCTGCTTTAAATTTAATGGAGCTGAGATTGTTAATAGTCCTTTCTTCACAGGGGTCTTTCCTTTCGCAGCCCCAGCACAGAGCAGGCATGTCCCATCGTCCACACTTCCCCTCCAGGCCCACAGCCCAGGCTTCTTGTGGCAGAGATTACTGGGAATAGTTCAATTTGCACCTTTTTGTCTTGTCTTAATTATCTGGTGGAACATTGGTGGTATTCCCTCCCTGTGGGACTTTTCCTTTTGCAGCATGATGTTACAGAAATATGGTTCTGGAACTGAACCAGGGTATGCCATGTACTGGCTGTAATTTTGGACAAGTTACTTGAACATTTCTGAACTGCCAGTATCTAGACAATATGAAAACTAAACCCTATATTATAAAATGACCAGCACAGAATCTGAGATGTGCTTATTAAATATAAGCCTCCTGTTTGCTCTCCATACATCATACCAGATCTCTTAAATTAGCCTAGCCCTTTGCCATCAGTTTCTCTGTCTTCACTCTCTGGTTTGCCACTCCTGTCAACAAAAGGACACATAAAACAATCTGACTTTCCAGAGAAAAATTCCTCAGAGCTGTCTTCCTTTTCCCTACAAGATCTACTTTGCTTTACCAAACAGCCAACATGAATCTTAGGTTTTAAGAAAACTGCAGCAGATTCAGCACAGGGGAGTCCTATTGCTGGAAACTTGGGGTCATTACTGCCAGATTAGGTTTATTGGCATAAAACTGATTCACAAATGCAAGTCACAGTCAGAGTAAAGAATGAGTAATTCCATTTAGTGATTGATGCATTTCTTATAAATGAAAGACATCAGATTATAAAATTGTGTATGAGAATATGTATGTGTCTAAGAGAGAAGAGGAGGGTAGGGAGAAAACAAGGGAGAGAGATGAGAATTCTGCTGGGGCTCCTATGCCTGCAGGAGGAAACGTGTAATGCGGTTTCTCACTAGGCCTACCCTAATTGTTCCCCTTGGCTGCAGATCAAGCTCACTCCCCCTCCCCTGTCACCAGCCTTCTCCAGGTAAACCAAAGCCACAGGTGCTGAGTCAATTTTCTCTGCAATCACTCAGACCATTTCCTTGTGCAGGGACTTCACAATTAGTATTAACTGGGGATACTGTCATCCATCCTGTGAACAGATCGACATTAGGATGTGCCCAAATCAGATCAATGGAATATTTATAAACTGCTGGTGTACAGATTCAGGAGGAATACTGCAGTTTCATAACCTTCTCTGACCTAGAAGAACTCTCATAAGAAGCGAATAGGGGTATTTATTTCGTTTAACCCCAGTTTTTCTGCTGTCTGAGTTTTCCCCTTAATGGCTCCTTAACATGTGTGTCAGTGAAACTAACCAACTTTTATAAGCACTATTGATTTTTTCATGTCTCTCAGTCATCTTTATTTAGGATATTTTGTCACCACAAAATCTTCCATTGGAAGATTTTACTTGACATGAAAGCTATTATTAATGGTTGGTGTTAAGCAAACTCTATCAAGCTCTCAAGTTCTGATAAGGCCTCTGATGTGGTACATTGTTTACAACTCTCAGAAGTATATTTTCCTATGGAAAATATAGATTTCAGTCCACCATTAATATTTGCTTTTATCTTTTCTTTTCATCATTTCTTATGAGTTGTTATTATCTGGAAATGGAATAACAGGTGGCAACAAAGTATCAACAAAGAAAAGAAATTCAAAATCCTGCCTTCCATTTCAGGGCAAATAAAAGGTGAATGGCTACTTAGATGTGTACAGATATTTATATCTGAGGTATGTCATTTGCCTGAAGTTATGAATACCTGGAGATATGAACATATATTTCTGATGAAGTGATCTTGGCCAGTAAGCATCTTTAAAGATAACCTTGCAAATATTTTGAGTAATTATGTATATATGCCAAATGTTTGTGCTGTTGGTACAATTTAGGGTTGTCCTACTACATCATTTCTCACACTAATGTTTGGACACAGGCAATTGTTTGAATATGGGGCAGTCCTGAGTTGTTATAAACCAATTTCTCATATATACTGCTTAATAGAGGCCATTTGGATGGGGAAGCAGGAACATTCATTACTATCAACTCTGAGCATCTCTTATCACTTCCTACCTATATCAAGTTTATACCTTCTAAACACAGCTTCTTCAGAATTTTGGTTGGTTATATTTTGGAGAAAACTTAGAAGAAGAGGATTAGTAGGACAAACCATAGTGTCTGCTGCTGCACATTCTTAGGTAAAAGGCTGTGGGAGCCCCTTACACATCCCACGTGGATCAGGGTTCCTGTTCAGGGTTCGAGTTCTGGAGGAGGCCGCACACAAAATGGAGAGAGAGAGAGACTAGAAGAGAATCGATTTGGAATAATGGGGACCAGTCTTACCCATCTAGTGGTAAGACTGCCCACTGCTCTGGTCTTGCTCAAAGCTTTTATTAAGGCAATGGGGAAAACAACCATATCCTTATCCTTAGGGCAGGAAATTCCAACAACAAAGAGGCAAGAAGAATTTACATATCAGTAACAGAGGTGGAGGCCTGCTTTAACTATCAATGTCTCCATCTAAACAAATGAGTGAATAGCTCCCCCACTATTCAGAGTCTCAGGCAAAAGGCATTCATCTGAGATGTGTTGGTTGACAGACACTCTATCTGCCCTTGTATCGTGATACTAGCTAAGCACACATGGACAGGAAAAGCAAACCCATACCTGCAATGTGTTAATTCTAGGTAATGATGAATTGCTGCCACTACCAGGGAGAAATACAATCACATCAACTTGCTACAGGTTTTCTGAGATTTCAGTTTTGTTTTCTCTTGCTGGTGGATGGGATGTTCAAAAAGGGCAGGAGCTAGATTGGCATTACTGAGAGGGAGATTGTGCTGACTTACAAATAGCCTCTATCTGCCACTATGGCCACAGCATGAGGTTGGTCAAGGATAAATGTTAGAAGACATTACTGGCTGAGTCATCTTGACCACTAGGTGATTTAGTACCTCTTCAGTACTAAATTAACTCTTTAGCAGTGTGAATGCTCTCTGTTGAGCATTAACCTGTGATGCAAAGATCCTCATACTCTCTAAGGTCCATTTACCTGCCACTTCCCCAGACTCCTTTGTCACCAGTCCACTAATCTAATTCATTCCAAGCCATTGACCAACCAGATAAGCCATTTCTGTCTTAGAAATTAGAGAAAATAAAATATCACCTGAAAGGACTGTGGGCAGCCTGAAAATGCCCCTCAGCTTCTTACTCAGGCTGGCCACACCCCAATGGGGTGAGGGTCCACACTGGGGGGCTTGGCCAGCCTGCAAACAGCCATCAGCCCCACACCCAGGTTGGCCAGGTACACAAGTAGGGACCCAAAAGTAGGAACTCAAACCCTGAAGGGACTGTGGGCAGCCTGAAAACGCCCCCTAGGTCCTCACCCAGGCTGCCCAGGCACCCAAGTAGGGACCCAAAACCTGAAGGGATGTGGGCAGCCTGAAAACGGCCCTCAGCCCATCACCCAGGCTGGCCACACCCCAATGGGGTGAGGGTCCACACTGGGGGGCTTGGCTAGCCTGCAAACAGCCATCAGCCCCTCATCCAGGCTGGCCAGGCATGCCAGCTGGTAGACATCCCCAGAGGGGTCCCAGACTGTGAGAGGGCACAGGCCGGGCTGAGGGACCTCCTGAGTGCACAAATTTTTGTGCACCAGGCCCCTAGTATACATATAAACTGATGAATGCATAAATAAGTGGAATAACAAATCAATGTTTATCTCTCTAAAATTAATAACATGAGAGAACTTGCACATACATTCTCATTAACATTCCAGCTACCACTGCAATAGGTATTTAAACTACACAAGATTGAGACTTTCTTAGCTAACTTCTATTTAACTCATCAGAACAATCAACATTCTCCCTTCCCAGTGGAGTCAGTGCCTAGAAGACTCCCTTCATGATAGCCTGGGGTTCACCAATTGGATTGTATGCTTACTAAGAGTCCCTGGGTCTGTCTCCAAGTGTGTTGCATTCATTATTATAATCAATATAGTACTTACTCTGATTAAATATGAATGCAGAAAGAAAAAGAGCTTTGGTTTTTATGCAAAGTAAATTAAAGTATTTTGACTTCATGAGGGGGAGCCACTAAAACAAAATTACCATCAGGACACATGTGCAAGAGGGAAGTATAAAAATTGAGAAAATAAAGTCATGAAGCCTATAAACATTTTTACTGGGATTTGTATACAAGGGTTTTAAAATTTTATCTGCACCTTAAGAGACCCATACTTGAAATTGTAGTAGACATATTGTGGGTTTTTTGGCAAGAAAGATTATACAGATCTCCCCTAGCAGGTTCATTCAAGGAAGATGCCTTGACTCTACATCAGCAGATTGCATACTAGGTATAGATTTTTTTATGTTTCAGTCTGAAAAATATTTAAGATGCATACACTTATAATTTTTATGATTCGGTTTCAACTGATTCTTCTGATAACTTACCAACTAATGGTTCTGATCTGCTCACGTACATAGCTGCAAATGCCTAGCCACTGGAAAAAATTTTACTTGGATCAATGCTGAAGATTTTCTCCCTTTTTTTAATGGGGCTTGTTTGCTATTCCAATTTATGAAGTAAAAGTTCCCAAAGAGATTATGTTCCATATAAACTTTTTGGGGGGTTTGTGATGTGACTCTAAATCATCATCATCATCATCATCATCATCTATATATCCTATCTAATAAAAGAGTAATATCTAAATTAACCACCACTCAGTGACAAACATGGAGGCACATATACTGGCCAGGGTGAGACACTGGTGGCATTGCCTCAGCAATGCAAGCCCAGCATCCATGCCCTGGCCACCCAGAGGGAAGGGAGGGGAGGGGCCCCAGCCATATGGAGGGAGAGGAGGAAAGGGGCCTAGGACTGGAGGCTGGGGTGAAGGAAGCTGGTGTCATTGTAGGCCAGGCTGAGGGACCCTCCCACACACACGTGAATTTCATGCACCGGGCCTCTAGTGTATTATAAAGTTGAACACCTGAAATCTATATAATTTTTTAACCAATGTCACCCCAATAAATTCAATAAAAATTAAAAATATATGTAATGTAATATATATATATATATACATATATATATATACACATATATATATATTTTATATATATAAATACATTGTATTTAATGCCACTGAATTCAGGGGAAAACTTATAGGTTGATAAGAAGTCATAAAGAAGGACAAGATAAGATTTCCTGTGTTATAGAAGGATGCATTTTTGTAATCATAAGAGTATAAGCTCAGAATAAGACTATAGTTTGAAAAATTGAAACATTAGAGGCCCTTTTCATAGTTTCTTTGACAACGGAATAATTTTATTGAGAAATGTTTATGAAAATAAAGTGCATATCATCAGGTGTAAAATAACCTGATTTATTTAGATGTTTCCTACTTAGAAGTCTGAGAGTCTGGGAGGAGTTTCCACTATGACAGTGAGGTCAGAATGAGGTCAGACCTGCATAATGGCAGAAAGGGGTTTTTATGAGCCTGAATTCTCTAGAAATAATAGGGTACCAGAGAATTATGGTATCTTTTTCTAATTTGTTCATAGTTTTCATAAATAAACTAAGTGTATTATGCATTCACATTGCTTTATTTTCTCTGTTTGATATCACGGATGCATTGAAAAAAACTATAAAGGCAAAAGGTAGGTAAATCAACATTATAGAACCTCCATGTATAAAATAGGGGAATGAAAAAATATAAATTTTCCTGTATTTTTCTAGAGAGGAGAGTGATGTAATCCAATGACTGTGGAGGAGGGATATAGACTACAGTGGGAAAAGACCAAGGTTTGGAAGGACAGATCCAAAGTCACAGTAATAATCCAAGTGAGAGATAATGGAGAGCTGCCATGAGGTGGGGGCCAGTTTTGAGATTCAATCAGTAAGATTTAGAGACTGACTAGATATGCAGTTAAAGGAGGAAATACATTGAAGGCCCACTGATGCATTTCTACTTCTGTTCACAGACTCATGTTGATATCTAATAAAAGAGAAACATGCAAATTGGTGTCACTCTGCTACACCTAAGCCATGCCCACCAGCCAATCAGAGCGACTATATGCAAATTAACCCAGCCAAGATGGCAGCCAGCAGCCATGGAGCGGGAGCAAGCAGGAGGCTTGGTTGCCCTGGTGATGGAGGAAGCCAAGCTTCCCACCTGCCCTGGCCAGCTGTAGCCTCCACTCAAGACAACAAAGTTTCAATTAGAGAAGATAAATAAGCCCCGGATACCTGCTTCCAGCCAGCCTCGCTGGGACCTTGGGTTACTAGGGGCCTTGGCCAGCCTGCAAACAGCCATCAGCCCTTCACCCAGGATGGCTACACCCTCATGGAGTGAGGGTCCTTTTTGGGGGGCTTGGCCAGCCTGCAAACAGCCATCAGCCACTCACCCACCCAGGCTGACCAGGAACCCCAGGGGAGACCCCCCACCCTGAAGTGGCTGTGGCCAGCCTGCACATAGCCATCAGCCCTCACCCAGGCTGGCCAGGCACCTCAGCAGGACCTCCCTCCAAGAAGGGGGTGTGGCCAGCCTGAAAATGGCCCTCAGCCCCTCACTCAGGCTGGCAAGGAAACCTAGCAGGAACCCCAACCTGACCTGGGACACCCTTCAGGGCAAACCAGCTGGCCCCCACCCATGCACCAGGCCTCTATCCTATATAATAAAAAGGTAAAATGCAAATTGACTCTAACAGCAGAAAGACTGGGAATGTCTGGTCACTATAACACACACTGACCACCAGGGGGAAACTCAATGCAGGGGCTGCCCTTGGGTGGTCAGTGAGCTCCCACAGGGGGAGCTCTGCTCAGCCAAAAGCCAGGCTGCCAGTACAGCAGTGGTGGTGGAAAACTCACCTCCTCAGCAGTGCTAAAGATGTCCGACTGCAGCTTAGGCCTGTTCCCTGCTGCAAGTGGACATTCCCTAAGGCTCCCGAGCTGCCAGAGGGATGTCTGACTGCCAGTTTAGGTCTGATCCTCTGGGGAGCAGGCCTAAGCCAGTAGGTGGACATTCCCCGAGGGGTCCCAGACTGTGAGAGGGCACAGGTTGGGCTAGGCTGAGGGACTGCCCCCAAACCTCCTTGAGTGCACAAATTTTTGTGCACTGGGCCTCTAGTTGTTAAATAAAATAGAAAAAAGAGACAGATTTGGAGTGAAGCAAATGAGCTGGCTAAGATGCACTCTGGTTATAAATTCATAGGCTCTGAGTTTTTTTTTCCTTTATTCTCACATATCAGTTTATGAGCTAGTTATTTCCCTGTCAATAATAATAGGCATTATAGAGATTACTCAGAAAGGGCTACACATATAACCCTCTTCCTCCATAATGCCCTCAGACAAATGTCCTCAGGTGAGATATGGAGTGGGGGGTTGTAGTTTAGAGAAAGGACCAATGTCTGAGTGGCCCATGATGAGAATGTAATAAATGAAAAGACCCATCCATTTGCTAGGCCTGGCAAGCTGGCTTTATTACAGGTGACCATAGGTTATCCACATAGACTGTAACAGATCATTTTACAGGGCCCAGCAAGAGCCAGATCCATTTGCCTAGAAAAACAAATAAATCCCAGTTCAGAACAGGTTAAAAAAGATTTACAAAGCACAGTGATGCAAGTGCACCTCTCTGGGTGGGTTGTGGAGGCTGGCCCCAGGAGGTTACCCTCATTGGTTCACATTTCCTGCCACCTGGGGACACAGCCAGCTCCTAGGCTCATATTGTAGGCCATTTTCCCATTTCCCTTTCTGTGATCTAGTTTGGGCAGAAAAATGAACAACAGGCTGGGGGAGGATAAAAAATACACAAGAGAGGGAAAAGAGTCTCTCTCTGAGCAATCTTATAAAACAAAGCATAAATCTTTAACTGCATGACCTTTCAGCTCACATGATTCTCGGTACAGAAGGATAAATCAGGGCTCATCTGAAGGCGGGGGGAGAGTGGCTTTCTGCCTCAAACAGGAAGCAACCTATTTGTGGAAAGCACATGGATATGCCATTGTTTTTAATAGAAACTCAATTGATTTCCTAGAAATTGAAATATTCTCTCGGTTGTGAAATGAAATTTCTACTTGGTGTTCCACCTTTGGCGGCCCCTTGGTGGAAAATCTTATTGCACATTGCTAAAATTAGCAGAGAAAGGGCAAGTGAAAGGTCTTGGTGGGGTCACACTTCCTCATAACAGAGACCTAAATGCAAATAACACTGTGAAAGGTTGAGGGCTGCGCAGATGCAGCTCCTATAATATAGTGCACTCTGTTGTTGTTAACCCATCTTTTGCTGATCTCTGTTTTCCCTGCCCTGTGTTGCCTTCTTGCCATCACAACCCTTAAATGATGCATTAGGGCCAAGGATGGGTTCCTGGGTTCAATAGCACAGCAAGTATTTTCTATCTGAGGATCTTGGCACCCTATTGTAGCCAGTCTCTTTTGCCCAGCAGCCAAAATAGTGAACATTTTAAAAATATTTTTTTCTTAAATGCATAGAGAAAGGATCATGCTTTTGCTTAGCAAGCTGATAATCAATGTTATCAAATAACTGAAATTTCTCCACTTAAGAGAAATTTTTTTTTTTTTTACTTTTTTTTGGGGGGGGGGGGGGGGAGAATAGTGGGGATGATAACAGGAACAAGAAGACAGTAAACTAGTAGTTTGAAGATAGAATTGCCAACCAAACTTCATTGGAAAAACCAACTATTTGAACCCACGTAACCAAGGAAGCATTTCATTTCTTTAAATGCTATTCTGTTAGCAGGTTATTTCCACATTCACTTTTTCCAAGAATGTTCAACTGTTAAAATACAGAAAAAGAAACAGAGATAATTTAGGAACTGGAGTTTTGGTTTTAGGGTAGTACATCATTAATTTATCCTTCTTCATTTACTAATATTTACTATTAGAGGCCCGGTGCACAAAAATTTGTGCACTTGGGGGGATCCCTCATCCCGACCTGTGCCCTCTTGCAGTCTGGGACCCCTCAGGGGATGTGCACCTGCTGGTGTGCCTGGCTAGCCTGGGTGAGGGGCTGGTGGCTTTTTGCAGGCTGGCCAAGCCCCCCAGTGGGAACCCTCAGCCCATGGGGGTGTGGCCAGCCTGGGTGAGGGGCTGAGGGTCGTTTTCAGGCTGCCCACAGCTTCCATTGACCCAATGTTCCATCAAGGCTGGCTGAATTCAGGTTTCTGGGGTTTATTTATCTTCTATAATTGAAATCTTGTTGCCCTGAGAGGAGGCCTAGTCAGGCAATGAAGCTTCCTGTTTGCTTCAGCTCCAAGGAAACATTGTTACCTTGAGCAGAGGCCTGGCCGGCCTAGGCAGGCAATTTCCTCTATCTCTGGTGCAACGGAAGCCTCCTATTTCCTCTAGCTCCATGGCTGCCAGCCGCCGTCTTGGCTGGGATAATTTGCATACAGCCACTCTGATTGGATGGTGGGCGTGACTTGGCTGGTGGATTTGGCTTAGGTGTAACAGAGTGAGGGTCAATTTGCATATTACTCTTTTATTAGATTAGATTATTAGATTAGATTAGTTTCCTATTTCTTGAGATTTATTTATGGCCTAGTAGGGATCCATTGGACTGCAAATTAGAATATCAATGTGCTTTTTGTTGACTCCGAATAATTTGGCCTCTCTGTATTGGATACCAAGTCTATGTGTTAACTTGATGGTAATTCATCTAATTTTAAAATTACTGGTTTTACCCATTCATGTATGCAAATGGCAAGCAGTTAATATGATTTTTTAAAAACATTAGAAAACACAGAAAGGAATTTACCCAGGGAATGGCAAGTAAGTTTATATTTGCCCTTATCAATGTACTAGTGGCCTGGTGCATGAAATTCATGTACAGGAGGG
>PVJC01001355.1:57194-79484 GCA_004026665.1 Murina feae
AAACATCTTCCTGTAGCTGTTTTCTCTTCTCACACCACAGTCACCTTTCTAGCCCTAAAAGGACTTGTACATTTGAAATCCAAGATCAGTTTCAACAAAAGTTTTAGCACATGCTGAGACAATAGCACAGATGTTGAAATCTTTCCTGACCTGGAAATTGACCTCCTTCTTAACCTCAGCAGGACCAATGAAACCTTGATGGTCCTCCTTTCTCCTCTATGTAACGATGGCCACCTTTTTCTATCTTCCTGTGTTTGTTTGTTTGTTTGTTTGTTTTTGTGTGGTTTTTTTGGGGTGGTGTCATATTCATCTCCTGTATATTGAGTCCTCAAGTGTAGCTACCATTATAGTCACCAGGAGAGCTTTTAACAAATATTGTTTCCTGGGCCCCATTCCAGACCTATTTAATAAGAACTCTGGGGGGAGGGGGTCCCAGGCTGGATATTTTAAAAGGCCCCTTCATTAATTGTAATGTGTACCAAAGTTTGCAGACCACAGTCTTAGACCAAGCCAGATACCCATAAATATACCTAGATGCCTCTTCTTACTGAACCCCCACATCAAATTAGTCACTATGGCAAATTCGCTTCTAAATCATTCTCCATTTCATCTTCTTTACCATTGCCTTAGAAGTTTCTTTGGTTGGACCTCCTGATCTTTGCTTCCCTCTGATCTTTTTTTTCTCTCCTTGTTTTTGCTGCCATGGCATGACCTCTCTACAATACAAATCTAATCACACTTCTCATCCCTTTTCTTAAAACTTTTCATTGATTCATTAGCACTTTAGGACAAAGTCATGGAAACTTTTTATTTTCTAACCGCCTGTCTGTCTAGCTTCATGTTCTGTCACTCTCATACCTACTCCACTCACCATAAACTGAACGATTAGATTCCTCAACCTTGCATGTCTTTGCTCTCTAACTCTCCATTTCCCTGCTCAGCTCTTCTCAATCAGAAAGCTGCAGTTCTTCCTCAGGCTAAGATAGGGTCCCTCTCACTGCACGTGTTTCCTGTTCCCATTATACCCTGTGCCTAATTCCATTACACCACTCACCATACTGATATGACATAAAGTCCTATCCTGAGTAGGAACTGTGAACCTTGTTCATACCAATTCCTAACATGTGCCCCTTCCCCCATAGTCAGTGCTTGATAAAACAGTGTCTAGTGCATGGAAGATTGAATAAGTGAATGAGCACATTAAATGGTGGCCTGCTATCCATAGCATCATTTTCATTGATGCTTTCTCCATGTCAGTGCATGAATATCTGAAACTCTATTGTTGGAGAAATATTGACATCAAGATGACAAGAGTCGCCTTAATATACCTTTGGGGAGGGTATTAATAATGATGTTTACTTGAGCTAAGGTCAAAATCCATATACAGCTTATATACCATCTAATCTAATAAAAGAGTAATATGCAAATTAACCCTCACTCCATTATACCCACAAGCCATGCCCACCAACCAATCAGGAACAAATATGCAAATTAACTCAACTAAGATGTCAGCAGCCACAGAGCTGGAGTTGCCCTGGGCAATGGAGGAAGCCAGGGCCCTGTGGGCCCTGGGCTCCACTCAAGACTACAAAGTTTCAATTATAGAAGATAAACAAACCCCAGATACCTGCCGGGTTGAGACCTTGGGTTGCCAGGGGCAACCCAGGCTTCGAGTGGGGGTCCAAGGCAACAAAGTTTCAATTATATAAGTTAAATAAATCCCAGATACCTGCTTCCAGCCAGACACCTCAGTAGGGACCCAAACCCTTAAGGGAATGTGGCCAGCCTGAAATGACCCTCTGCCCCTCACTCAGGCTGGCCAGGCATGTCAGCAGGTAGACATCCCCCGAGGGGTCCCAGACTGCAAGAGGGCACAGGCCAGGCTGAGGAACCCCCCTGAGTGCACAAATTTTTGTGCACCGGGCCTCTAGTTTTATAATAACCATGTAGGAAAGGGAGGGAAGAGGCAGTTTTTTGGTTGAAATTTTTGGCTCTTAAAAAAATTATCTATCTGATAGAAATTTGTACGTATTTTTGGAATGAATAAAGCTTGGGATGACAATGGTTTCCTTGTCCTCCTCTGGGTGAATGTCAATCAGGAAAGCTGGTTTTTCCATAACCTTGAACTTCAATGGCATGTAATGCCATAGGTTGGTAAGTGGACAGCTCTCTATAGTCAATTTGAGTGTAAAGGTTCTTTGAATTATTTGACATTGTACTGGGTAAGTCCCTTGCTCTAGGGAGAAATCAGTGCAAGTAATTTGCCTTTTTGGCCATTCTCTGCCTCTGCAACCTGACAGGGAACTTCACCCTTTCCTTTGCCACTCATTGCCTGTGGGGCAGAAGCTCCTCCTTGCCGTCAGGAATTGGAATAACAGGATAAGCATTGTCAGATGCCTGGCTTAGCATTTGACAACGAGAAGCTGGACTCAGGTTTCCCTCTCTGAGTCAGGAGATTCACTTACTCTGTAACATAAGTGACCCAGGATTGTCTGGATGACTTAGGTGTCAGTATTTGATAGGAAGCTGCGCTCGGTGTAGGAACAAAACAAAACGTGGTGTCATTTTCCCCAGATGTTTTGAAAACAAATGTTCTATTTAAGAACCCTGTTAGGGAAAGAATTAACCTCAATAACTACATACAATCACTTGTTGTCTTAGGAGAAGATATATTTCGTTTCAGAAAAGAAGGCGCATATATCATTACTCTGTATGGCTTCCAGATATTGGACCTGCCGTTTTCACTTTTCAGGATGTGGTCTGTAAAGTTAATAGAAACATGGAATTGGAAGGGAAATACTAAATGAAGTTTTGGGGGCTAATAGTTCCCCCACTTCAGAAACTATTTCTGTTTCCTCTGAAGCTCAGTCAGGAGGCTGTACTGTCTTAGAAACCAGTTCAATGATGGAGCACTCACTGCTTTGGAGTTCACACATTTTACTGTGGCTCAGCTTTAACTGTCAGAAAGTTCTTTCTTACAATACGGTGACAGAGAGAAAATCTAAATAGCTCAGCCCATGTATTGCTTGCTTTTGGCCATACGGCTAGGTCACCTGCAGAAGGAAAAGCCACTTCCCCATAGTCAAGAGTTGTCTGGAGCAGGAAAGGATGTCTTGCAGAGGCAAGTCTAAGCATGAAGGAGTTAAACAGCTTCCTCCTCTCCCCAAGAACTGGACCCCAAGGTCTGGGGGCAGTAAGAGACTTTTGATGGCAAAGGGTGAGGTGCCCCTGGCCATGGGACTGAGGCAGGAGAGCAGCTTCTTCAGATGGTTCCTCTTAGTTATTATGATGGTCCTGAGACTGGCTGGGTAGTTTTGCAGTATTTCTCTTCCATTGTTTTGAATGGTCACTACAGCTTTGTTGAGAATTGTGTAGCCTGTACAGTTATACTGCAGGGTGAGAGAAAGAATAGTGTCCATTAGTGAGGAAAGAGGCCACGGGCGATGAGAATGTTTCTCTCTCTGAGTGGCAGTGTACTCTCCTTCCTTTGCTCTAATTTTAGGTTTAATGTTATGCCCCTTTACATATTTGGAAACCTTTCCCATGCTCACTCTCTCCCTCCCTTTCCAAATCACTCTGATGCAGGAAAACTAATTCTGTTTCCCACTAGCATTTCCTAGGTCACTGGTGTCTGGGTGTGTGGTAGATTGTAAGCAGGCCCTGGCTGGTGTGGCTCTTATGGTTGAACATCATCCCATGTACCTATAAGATTGCTGATGGATTCTTGTTCAGGGCACATGCCTGGGTTTCAGGCTTGATTCCCAGTGTGGGACATGCAGGAAGCAGCTGATAAATCTCTCACATCGATGTTTCTCTCCCTCTACCTCCTTCTCTCTTTGAAATTAATAAGAACATTTTTAAAGCACTCATTTATAAAACAGAAGCAAAAAATGCCAATAAAAATGTTGTCAAAGTTGCAATTTAACTCCTTGATTTCTGTTAGAGTTAAGGCCCTGTGCTGCCACTGGAAAATGATGCTGCTGAGAAATTTTTCATGAGGGCCATGAAGGTAGAAGTTTCTTGTGAGCTATATTCTAAAGCATTTTTCTCTTACTTTGTATTTTCAGTGACATATTGGCAGCTTCAGGACTTTTATTTCCAATAATTCTTGGTTTGAGAACTTTTATCCACTTGTTTGTATAATTGCATTGCTCAGTGCATAAAAGAATAAAACAAAAACTAAACTCCTTGAACACACAAGAACCTTGCCAAGGCGTATTGATAACGTGCTTGAAATTATCTTTGTTGAATCACAAAACCTTTCTTTTTCTTGGAAAAGCTGCTCTAGTTTTATTTTGGCATCTAGGCATCTAGTGGCAGGTCTGAAAAATGCACCTAAAGGATTTCAAAGAAAAATGAATGAATGCTTCAAACCTAGAGGAAATTTCTCAAACGTGTTAGGAAAGAGGGACCGATAAAGTATAGTTCCTCTTGTTAAAAAGAGAGGGGAATTGGGACACACAATAAATGTGGTCAAGTTTATAGTCGCATTTATGACATAAACCTCAGCAAGCTTAGAGCGTGCAATGAATAGATAGGCTGATGCACTGGGCATGTCTTTACTATGTGACACAGAGCAAACAGGCAAACACTTGCAGTCCTATCACCTTTGCCCCTGAACAGAATTGATGTTACAGATGGAAAAACTGTTTGGAGGTTTCAACCCCATTCCACTGATTGCCTTACCCATAATAAAACTCCCCTGGCAGTGGCTGCGGCCTGGGTTTGGTTCTGGAAAAGCAAGAAATAGATCAACAGTTTGTCTGGGAAAGGCTGATGAGGTTCTGAACTAACCAGGACCACTCGTTCATCACTCTTCACCGTAAGTCAGCAACATAATTTTCCCTAAGCTGAAAGGCAAAGAAATATAGTAGTCAGAGTTCAGAGTTCTTGTTGTTGTGGATTAGATAATAAAGGTTATGCTCATTTCAGATTTCCATCCTCTGGAATGTGACAACATTGAAGAGAGGATTCTCTCATTTTCCTTTCAGGACGTAGGCTTGGAACTCTGATGAAACAGGAAATCCTGAGTAATGTTAACTAAGTATACTTGGTAGATTTGGTGTTTTATTATGACACTGGAGAAAAAGCAAGAGAGAAAGAGAGGTGGTTGGTAATGAAGATTTTATTGTTCACTTCCTTTGTCTAGTCTTAAAATATGGAATATTTAGAATTCTTAAACACAGCCTCTAATATTGCAGTGCTGTTTTTGACATAATAGCCTTTTATGTCTCTCCCAAAAGGCTGGAGTATGAGAGTCAGACACTAGTCCATACCCCAAATATGTGAAGATAAATGAGCATAGACTTTTGAAATGACACATCTGTAGATATGTTTTGTTTGCCGCTGTGGAATCACTGATGACACTAGTGAGAAATAATTTATTGGGTGATTCTTAAAAAAATTTCAATGTTGTGTTGACTTCATCAGAACATGCCAATGGGAGGACAAATATAAATTATTAATATTTATTACTTGCTTTTTATATGCTAAACAATGAGCTAAGTATTAGGTACAATTTTGAATGCTAATGAAGGTGTAGAAAAATAGGGCAAAATTCAGTAAGTAGATGTTCCATTGGGAATAATGGAATAAATTCAAAAATAAACATTATTTAATACTAGAGGCCCGGTGCACACAATTTGTGCATGGAGGAGGGGGATCCCTCAGTCCAGCCTGCACCCTCTCAATCTGGGACCCCTCAGGGGATGTCCAACTGCCATTTTAGGCCCAGTACCTTGGAATCGGGCCTAAAACAGCAGTGGACAACTCTCTTGCAATCCGGGACTGCTGGCTCATAACCGCTTGTCTGCCTGCCTAATCACCCCTAATCACTCTGCCTGCGTGCCTGATCACCCCTAACTGCTCATCTGCCTGATTGCCCCTAACCCCTCTGCCTGCCTGCCTGATCACCCCCTAACACTCGCCTACCTGCCTGATTTCTCCTAACAGCCTCATCCTCGGCCCTCACCACTGCGGCTTTGTCCAGACAGATGTTCAGAATGATGTCCGGAAGGTTAGTTGGCTGCCTGGTCTAATTAGCATATTGCACTTTTATTATTATAGAAGTGGCAAGATAGGGATGTTTGCCTTCCTTTTGATATGGACATTCAGTATTTTTATGACTTTTTTGTTTTTGACATTTAGACCTCTTCTAAAGAGAGGACACCTTATCTAGGATGTAATACAAACATTCTTTTCAGAGAATGAAAATCAGGCAGTTCCTTTTTGTATTGTTTTTAGACTATGAGCCTTTCCACTCCTGGAAGAATGTGGAAGTAGTTGTTTCCCAGGCTTACTTTAAAAATTAGTTTAATTTAAAAAATTATCTTACAGGAAAATGTGTGTGTGTGTGTTTAGTTTTATGAATTTTAACCACTGCCACAATCAAAATACAGAAATGTCATCACCTCCATAGCTAATAATTTTTCTCTTGTTTTTTTGAAGAACCTCTGCAAACAGTACTCTTTGATCCTCAGTAACTAACCTCATCAAATACTCAGTCCTCATGTGAGAGGGACTTCACTTTGCCAGAATTCCTGGCATGAGCCAGTAGATTGCTTGACCTTACATGAATGGGACTTCTTCCTTCCATCTACACCACACACTCCATGAGCTGACACCTAGGAGTCACACATCATTACTCATGATTACTAATCACTGCTCACCACCTTTCAACTTCCCTCAGTGTCTCCTGACAGCATCCTCAGGAAAACTGTCAGGCTGAAGGGGACCTGAAACACCTGGTGAAACGTGAATCTTGGTGATACTGGAGGCTGAGGAAATTGGGGAACACCTCTTATATGGGGTTTGAACTAAGAATCTGGAGCTGGTACAGTGGCCAATGGATACCACTGTTAAAATTACAATACATATTTACTTTAGAAAACTTAATAATTCTGACAAAAGTTTTCTAAATCTCTGCTAAGTTCCATTATCAATAAATAACTATTATTAACAATTTGGTGTAATGTATGTGTCTGAGTACCTAAATATCATCAAATATAATGCAGTTATCACTTGCTCAATAAAAGATTAAAGTAAAAGTTTTGGCTAGCTTGATTATTTAAGTTAAGATAATTTTAACTGATATAAAATAACACCATTAAAAAATCTATAATAATACAAGTATAATATGCTAATTAAACCAGACAGCCAAATGAACCTTCTGGACATCATTCTGGATGTCCTTCCAGACAAAGCCATGGCAGCGGGGGCTGAGGCAGAGGCAGTTAGGGGCAATAAGGCAGGCATGTGAGCAGTTAGGGGCTATCAGGCAGGCAAGTGGTTAGGGGCAATCAGGTAGGCAGGTGAGTGGTTAGGGGTGATCAGGCAGGCAGGCAGAGATGATTGGGGTGATCAAGCAGTCAGGTGAGCAGTTAGGGGCAATTCAGACAGGCAAGCGAGCAGTTAGGAGCATCAGGCAGGCAGGCAGAGTGGTTGGGGTAGTCAGGAAGGCAGGCAGGCAAGCTGTTAGGAGCCAGTGATCCCAGATTGCAAGAGGGATGTTCGACTGCAGGATTGGGCCTAAACCGGCAGTTGGACATCCCCTGAGGGCTCCTGGATTGGGAGAGGGAGTAGGCCTGACTGAGGGACACCACCCCCCATGCACGAATTTCGTGCACCAGGCCTCTTGTCTGATATAATAAAAGAGTAATATGCAAATTGACCCTCACTCCATTACACTCACAAGCCATGTCCATAAGCTATGCCCACCAACCAATCAGGAGAAAATATGCAAATTAACTCAAGAAGGCACCACGGAGCTGGAGTTGCCCCAGGCAATGGAGGAAGCCAGGGCCCTGCAGGCCCTGAGCTCTACTCAAGACTACAAAATTTCAATTATAGAAGATAAACAAACCCCAGATACCTGCCGGGCTGGGACCTTGGGTTGCCAGTGGCAACCCAGGCTTTGAGCTGGGGACCAAGGCAACAAAGTTTCAATTATAGAAGTTAAATAAATCCCAGGTACCTGCTTCCAGCCAGGGACCCCAGTAGGGACCTGAACCCTGAAGGGGCTGTGGGCAGCCTGAAACGGCCCTCTGCCCCTCACCCAGGCTGGCCAGGCATGCCAGCAGGTGGACATCCCCCGAGGGGTCCCAGACTGTGAGAGGACACAGGTTGGGCTGAGGGACTCCCCTGAGTGCACAAATTTTTGTGCACTGGGCCTCTAGTAGTTCATAAAATGGTTTAAACTGTTATTTTTAAAATTTACTAAGTTTTCTATGTACCTTTTCTTTTTTCAAAATTCTCCTTCATATCAAACAAGTGAATATTCTTTTATTATAATCAAACATATGAGACACTTATGATTTCATTATTATTATTTTCTTGGATCTGTCTTTCTGGAGCACCCCGTTCTGTTGCTTTTATCTGGTTGGGTTGCTTTTCAGTGTAGAAACACACCTGACACTTAGACAAGTCTTTAATGCTGGGTACTCTGATTCTTGGATTCTTATGTCTATCTCTTCTTTGGTTATTTCCACTAATTCATTCAAGGACTTTCTGGTTGACCTTGAGCAAGGCAACTTACTTTTCTCATTCTTGGCTTCTTTATCAATGAATTGAGAGCAATGTTTTCCATGCTTTATCTCACAGTTTCTTTGTGAAGGGCAATGAGATAATGTCTTTGTTACACTTTAGAACTTATAAAGTTCAGTATAAAATTATGTAATTATTAATTATAGAAGAGAATAAGAAGATTAGATCAGGAATGAGAGCTATCAACAGTAGATTCAAAGATGACCTTCTACTTGGAATCTCTTTGGACCAGAAATAAGACTTTTGGGTGAGGGGCAATGAAACAGAGTGCTGGGAGAACTAAATCGAATTTGGAGATCTGAGTCTTCATCCTGGATCTACCACTGATATAGCTGTGTAACTTTGGATGAACCACTAGGTTCTCTGGGCTTAGATTTGCTCATCTGTAAAATGGGATAAGAAGAGGGCTCTCTATAAGCCTTCTAGCATTAAAATTCTATCGCATCAGCCACCTCAAATTCAGAGAAAGGCAGTGTATTTTAGACTGGATATAGAATACAGATTATTGCCAAGGCAGAGAGACAGTTAAATGAATCTATGACAAGAAAGTCAAATAACCCTCACTAATGCAGCTCTCAGATTTCATTTTCTTCCCCTGAGTCCTCAGAAATGCTGTCCCTCGTAAACAAGGTGGTAGACCTGCACTCCTTGCCTGGTTGCCTCTTGGGAACGATGTCCAGACACGTTGGCCTCCAGACCGTAAGCTTCCCCTGTGTACCAGTGTTTGGGGCCACCTGCGGCACATCTGCCCACCTCATTCCCCCATTGCAGTCACTAGAGTAGAGGAGATTAACTTTCTGAAAATGAAAAGAGCCCAGAGAAGACAAGCTGCTTATCAAATATGCACATTTCAGATGGAACTTCACACTCAGTAGAAAGATGTTAGATTGCTGTTAGCTCTCTGGAGCGCTTCTGACAATGTGTTATCAGGTCATGTTTGCATGACAGAGGCAGCCCAAGCAGGAAACATTAAGTCATATGACTTCTAAGACGGAATCAATCAAGTGAGCAGTACAGCTCCTGAAAACTAATTTCACCTTCATAAGGTCTGGTTATCTGTGCAGCAGACATGAGATTTGTCAGCCCCATTTCAGTCTGACCAGGTTCAGCACTGCATCAGGAATTTTAATGAACCCACACTGTAATATGTATGAAAGATGACACTGAGACGAATTCATGAAAAGCCAAGTCCCCATGAAATATGAACAATTACTTGCAGGCTTCTCTGCCTACTTAGCTCATTTGAAATGTCCATTTCAAAGGCTTTTGTCTTTCTGTGGTTCATTTGCAAGTTTGGGTGCTGATTTTCATCATATTTAACCAGTTTAAAAATCAAAGAAGCTACTCACAATCAAACAGTTCAGTGGGCTTTGGTTTGATGGGGGTAGAGCCCAGTTTAGCCAGAGCTTAAATTTTCACTTAGCTACAGATGTACAGATTTACTCATGTGGGTAGAAAAGGACTTGAAAGGACTGGATGCTTATGCTGATCAGGTCCGGGGCATTCAGTGTGATCCTAGGCAAGGTCCTAATTTGTGGTCCTAATGACCTCATACTCTGTGGTAATAAAACATTTATTAGTTTTCAGCTTCAACACAGCACTATTGGGTTTAGTCTTATTTTGGAAACTTTTAAAATTTGTCAGTAGATACATGTTGAAATTATAAACAGCCTTTTTCAGAAGATTTTGGCTTGATTTTTTGTATGTGACACCCCAATCCATTCTTAAATTCCTAAATGCCTGTATCCTTTTCATGAATTCCATTGCTGCTGTGGATATGCATTTTATATGCTGACTCTGTAACTTAGGATGTTTTATATACTATTGACCACAGTTCTTATCCTGCTCTCAGAGGTTATAGGCCATATATTACCACACTCACTTAGCCCTACTCCCACTTCAAATCCTCCTCCCTTGATCCCTACTTTACAGACACCCTAAACCCCTGGAGCTCAAGGACAAGGTCAATCTCTTTCTTGCATCTGTTTTTTCTATTTCTTTATCTTAAATATAAGGTATTTCATACATACAGAAAATACATAGGTAATTTAAATAAGATCTATGTATGTACTATCCATGCAACTTCAACACATTTCAGTATTTTGTCATTTCTGACTCAGAACTTTTATTTAAAAAAGCAATAACATCCATGACAAGTACAGTAGAAGAGCCCATGTTCTCTCCAGTCTATTCTTACTTCTCCAACAAAGGTCATTACTGTCCTGGCCAATAAAATCCCCGTGTTGCTTTATCCAACATGAAATATTTATGTTTTTCATTAAACAACATGCAGTGCTGTTTTCATGTTATGCAAGTTATATTCTGAATATATACTTTGTAACTTAATTTTTTTTACTATTATATTTATGATACGGCATCTTGTTGCATATAAGCTTTATGTTATTCATCTTTTTATTGCATAATATTTTATAATATGAATATTCTACAATTACTTAACCAGTTTATATTTAGAGAGAAATATGTTTTTATTTTAATATTCATTAGAAAAACAATGTTGCAGTGAATATTATTTAACAGATGCAGAACACCTCCATGGTGTATAAATAGAAGTAGAAGAACTGGGCTGAATAGCATGCACACCTTCCAGTTTCAGTAGATTACTATCTAATAAGAATGTTTTACTATTTAATTTTAGACTAGCTGAGTAAAAGAGAAGTTAGTTTTTCCCTTGCTTAATAAAAATGAGTATTTATTTAATTTTTTAAGGAATATTTACTGAGCAGCTCCCATGAGCCAGGCACTGTTCTAGGTGCTGAAGATGTAGCAAGGAAAATAAAAAAGATTGATGCCTTTGTAATTCTTTTTTTTCCCCATCTTGCCTGACCCATTCCCAAAACAAATGCTTTCTTTTATTATAGATTTTAGTAAAGCTGTTTTTAAATAAATAGATTCATCGATAGTAAGTATACTTTTTGTGCCTGACTTCTATTTACAAATATTTTAATATTAGTTCAACAAACATTTTTATGTTTTTATTTCTGAGTAGAATTCTATTTTATGGATATGCCAAATCCATCAATTCATCTGTATCCAGACCTCAGTTTCCTTACCTATAAACTACAGATTATAATAATACCTCCCTTCTTAGAATTTATGAACAGAAAACAAGGATCTTCGTGTAGAGTATCTAGTTCAGTGTCTTCCGTGTAAAATATACACAATGATTTTTATTTGTCCCCTCCTTCTTCTCATCTCAGTCCCTGCCCACTTTTCTTCTATTCTACCTTTTCATCCTCCTCCTTCATAATATTTCACTTAACCTCTTTTTTCCCTTCTACTTTTCTTCTTCCTACTCCTGTTTTTTTTCTTTCCTCTTTTACTCCTTAATGTCCTCTAAATTAGACTACACAAGTCAGGTGTGTATATTTCCTTTCTGTAATTCAGCCCTACTTCATAATACTATTTCCAATCTTAATCATCTATTTCAACTTAAATTCTATCACTTCTATGAGTATAGCTGGATATGATTCTCATCTCCAAAATGTTTTAGCATCTTGTTTGTGCCTTATCCTATAGCATCAAATAGTATTGCATTTTGACTATACAGTTCTTATTTTTAAATGTAATCTATTTAAGGTCTGGGCCATGTCATAATCAGCATTTAGCATTTGCCTTGATCCTGTAATTCCTTGGTAATATAATTAAATGAGTTAATAAACAAACAAAATGTATGCATATGCAAGAATTCTTTTGATAGTAAATTTCAGCCTATTTGTTTGTCATTTTAATCTAATTAATTTTTTCCAAGGACATAAAAAGATTCATGATAATTATTTTTCTTCTTCAAAGTTTGTATTAATACTGGGCATAAAAATAATGAGCTCTAAGAAGGTATGGATCATTTATTGGTTTGTCCTCTGATGTATCTCAAGGATTTTTCAGTAAATGTTGTTGCCTGAATGAATAACATAAAAAGTTACCCTTATATTTATATCTATATTTTTATAGGAACCATCCCTATTAGTTAATAATCAAAAGGTATTTTACATGACAAATGAAATAGACACAAAATTCCTTGCAAGTGTAACAGAACTACTGTGAAGAATGACATTGACATAGCTATAGTGTCCTAGAAGTCACCAGTCATAAATATCCTGAAAACACATTGCTATCACTAGTAATGAACAATTAGAAAATGAAATTAAGAGAGTAATTAAATTTATAATATCAATAAAATAATATGATGTTTAGCAATAAATATAACAAATAACTGTAAGACTTTTACACTGAAAACTCCAAAACATCATTGAAAGAAATGAAAGAAAACCTACATGGAAAGACTTCTCATGTTCATGGATTGGAAGACTTCTTTTAAGAGAACAATACTCCCTAAATTGTACAAAATTAATGCAAATCCCTACCTAAATCTTAGCTACAGTTTTTGCAAAAATTGACAAGTTGATCCTAAAATTCACATGGAAATTTAAAGAACCCAGAATAGCCAAAACAATTTTAAAGAAGAGAAAACTTGGAGAACTCTCATTGTCCTATTCAAAACTTATTACAAAGTGAGTGTAATCAAGATGGTGTGGTACTGGCATAAGGACATACATATTCATCAGTGGAATAGAATTGAGAGTCCAGAAATAAGCCCATATATTTATGCTCAATTGTTATGTGTGTGTGTGTGTGTGTGTGTGTGTGTGTGTTTATGAGTGCCAAGACAATTCAATGATAAAGAAAAGTCTTTTCAACCAGTGGTGCTGGAACAAGTGGATAATCACATGCAAAAGACTGAAATTGAACTCCCGCTTCATACTATATATAAAAACTAACTGAAAATGGATTATAGACCTAAATTTTAGAGCTAAAAATATGAACTTGTTAGAAAAAAATGGGCAGAAATCTTCATGAATTTGAATTAGCCAGTGGTTTATTACATATAACACCCAAAACACAAGCAATAAAAAAAAATAGATAAATTGGGCATCATCAAAGTGCATTCAGAAAAAATGGCAACCCAATGAATGGGAGAAAATATTTGCAAATCATATGTACTTGATAAATAATGTATAGCCAGAATTTATAAAGAACTTGAACAACTCAACAATAAAAGGTCAATCCAACTTGAAAATAGTCAAAGGATTGGGATAGACATTTATACAAAGAAGATATACAAAAACCCAATAAGCTCATGAAAAGATGATTAATGTTATTAGTTCATTAGGAAAATATCAATTAAACTCATAATGAGATAATACTTCATACCCTCTAGGTTGTCTAGAAAAGAAACAGAAAATAACAAGTGTTAGTCAGTATATGGAGAAATAGGAAAGAAAACTTACACATTGTTGGTCAGATTTTAAAACGATGCAACTACTTTGAAAAATAGTTTTGCAGTTCCTCAAAATGTTAAACATGAAATTACCATGTGATTCAACAATTCCATTCCCAAGACCAATAAACACATAGATCATCACAAAATGTGTTCAAGAATGCTTCTAGCATCGTTATTCACCACTAAAGGCCCAGTACACAAAAATTTGTGCACTTGAGGGGCAGGGGTCTGTCAGCCTGGCCTATGCCCTTTTGCAGTCTGGGACCCCTCGGCCTCCTGGTGTGCCTGGCCAGCCTGGGTGAGGGGCTGATGGCTGTTTGCAGGCTTGCCACGCCCCCCAGTGGGAACCCTCACCCCATGGGGGTGTGGCCAGCCTGGATGAGGGGCTGAGGGCCGTTTTCAGGCTGCCCACAACCCCTTCAGGATTCAGGCCCCTACTGGGGTGCCTGGCTGGAAGCAGGTATCTGGAATTTATTTAACTTCTATAATTGAAACTTTGTTGCCTTGGTCCCCAGCTCAAAGCCTGGGTTGCCCCTGGCAACACAAGGTCCCAGGCCGGCAGGTATCTAGGGTTTATTTTCCATAATTGAAACTTTGTAGCCTTGAATAGAGCTCAGGGCCTGCAGGGCCCTGGCTTCCTCCATTGCCTGGGGCAACTCCAACTCCGTGGCTGCCGCCATCTTAGTTGAGTTAATGTGCATATTTTCTCCTGATTGGTTGGTGGGTGTGGCCTGTGATTTTAATGGAGTGAGGGTCAATTTGCATATTGCTCTTTTATTAGATTAGATAACCAAAAAGTTGAAACAACCAAATGTTCCTCAACTGATGAATTGATAAACAAAATGGGGTATCCTATCTAATAAAAGAGTAATATGCAAGTTAGGCATCATTCCATTATAAAGATGGCTGCTCCCATAGAGACAAGATGGCCGCCTCCATGGCCAGAAGATGGCGGCGCCCAGTCCAGCTCGGCCCCGCCATTGAAGTGGTCAGGCCTGTTAGCCAGGCAGGTGGTGGGGAAAGTGGGGGGACCAAGGGGCGGAACAGGCGATCAGAGGGGGCTGAGGGTCCCCTGCCCAGCCAGAGGCCTTTTCCAGAGGCCTCAGGCATGGGCAAGGGTAAAGCCAGTGATCGGAAGGGCAGGGGCAGAGCCGGTGGTGTGAGGGGTCTGGGCACTGGTGGAGCTGGCAAAGCAGGGGCCTGGGGGGCCCCTGCCAAGGCCTGTAGCCTTGGCCAGAGGCTGCAGTGTGGTGAGGGTAGAGCCAGCAATGGCAGAGGCCTAGACTCTATGAAGCTGGCAATCAGAGGGGCTTCAGGGGCTTCTGCCCAGACAAAAGCATAATATGTAAATTAACCCTCACTCCTCACAAAGATTGCAGCAGCCAGGGAGCTGTAGCGAGGCAGGAGGCTTGTGTTGCCCGGGCAATGGAGGAAGCCAAGATTCCCCCCTTCCCTGTGGGCCCTGAGGTCTGCTCAAGGCAACTAAGTTTCAATTACAGAAAATAAATAAACCCAAGATACCTGCTTCTAACCTGTGGCCATGTTCAGCCTGATAACAGCCCTCAGCCCATCATCCAGGCTGACCACACTCCCATAGGGTGAAGGTTTCCCCTGAGGGGTTTGACCAGCCTATAAACAACCGTCAGCCCCTCAACCAGGCTGACCAGACACTCCAGTGGGGACCCCCACCCTGAAGGGGCTGTGACCAGCCTGCAAACAGTCATCAGCCCCTCACCCAGGCTGGCCAGGCACCCCAGCAGGACACCCTTCAGAGCAAACCAGCCGACCCCCACCTGTGCACCAGCCTCTGTTCTATACAATAAAATGTTAATATGCAAATTGACCTTAACAGCAGAACAACTGGGAATGACTGATCACTATGACACATACTGATCACCAGGAGGCAGACACTCAATGCAGGAGCTGCCCCCTGATGGTCAGTGTGCTCCCACAGTGGGAGCTCTGCTCAGCCACAAGCCAGGCTGATGGCTGCCAGCACAGTAGTGGTGTGGGAGCCTCTCCCTCCTCCTCAGCAATGCTAAGGATGTCTGACTGCAGCTTAGGCCGCTCCCTTCTGGCAAGTGGACATCCCCTGAGGGCTTCTGGGCTGCCAGAGTGATATCTGACTGCCAGCTTAGGCCCAATCCCCCGGGGCGTGGGCCTAAGCCAGCAGGTGGACATCCTCTGAGGTGTCCCAGACTGTGAGAGGGCATAGGCCAGGCTGAGGGATACCCCCATGCCCCCCCCCCAAGTGCACAAATTTTTGTGCACCGGGCCTCTAGTCTATACTAATAAAAACATAATATGTTAATTAGACTGGACAGCTGAACGACCTTCTGGATGTCATTCTTGACATTCTTCCAGACGAAGCCACAGCTGTAGGGCTGAAGCAGAGGCAGTTAGTAGTGATCAGGCAGGCACATAGACAGGCCAGTGGTTAGGAGCCAACAGTCCCAGATTGTGAGGGGGTGCAGGCTGAGCTGAGAGACCCCCCCCAGTGCATTAATTTCATACACCAGACCTCTAGTCTATAATAATAATAAAAGTGTATTATGCAAATTAGGTCAGACGTCCTTCTGGACATCCTTCCAGGCGAAGCTGGGGCTGCAGCCACGGGATGGAGGCAGCCACTGCGGCTGTGAGGGATGGATCTAGGCAGCCACTGTGGCTGCAAAGGCCTACTCTTGCACCAATTTTGTGCATCGGGCTTCTAGTATTTATATAATGGAACATTAGTTGGCTTTAAAACTGAATAAAGTACCGATTTATGCTATGCCATACAGAAACCTTGAAAATATTAACTAAAAACCAGATATTAAAAAGCCACATATTTTATTATTTCAATTGCATGAAATGTCCAGAATAGGCAATCCAGGAAGACAGAAAGGAGATTAGAGGTTGCAGGGACTGAGAGGATGAGGGAATGAGGAGTGACTGCTAATGGTCCAGGGTTTCCATTCGGGGTGATGAAAACATTCTAAATTACATAGTGCAGATGAATGTACACAAAATACCACTGAATTTTCTACTTTAAAATTGTGAATTTTATGTTATTTTAACTGTATTTCAATAGATGTATAAGTAGCTGATGCTTTTACTATAAAACAAAGCACGAATACATTATTTATGAAGAGATCAGTTATTTAGCTTATATATATAAAAAACATAGACCACAGAAGAGCAACAAGTTTGCCCCCATGACCCCTCACTTCTTTAGTGAAGCATGACCTGATGACAAGTGACAGGCAGCCTTCTGGGCTGAACATACATTTAATACTTAGGTGACAACTCTATTATGTTCAGTAATATGGGTAACCTTTAAGGCAATTTAATTGTGCTTTTAAATGACAGTCTACCCAGGGTTTCATCTTCACAAAGATGGCTGTAATGTCTTTATCTGCAGTAACACACATTAAATAAAAACACAGTATTGCATGCCTTTGCATGTTTGCCAATATCATGCTTCCTTCTGGGGTCTCCTTGTGGGAGTCTGGTGGGAATATCCCTTTTAACAAATGAACATCAACTGTGTGAGCTGAAACCTTATCCTTTCTGTGACTTTCAGAAACATAATGATGCCAAGCTGCATTTTCCTCTCCTTCCCCTTGACTATGAGTTATACCGTCCAAGAGAATACACTTACCTCTGCCTTGGGTCCAGCTGATGCTTCCAACAGAACAAGCCAACAAAGAGCTATATGACATGTTTATTTAGATTTTTTTAAAGTGAGAAGCTTCATGGTTTGAGTGGAAACAGGTTACTTTCATGGAAGAAATTACATTGACAGAGCATATCAAAATTCTTGGGGGAACTCTGGTTCTATTAAAATTTTTTTATTTGTCAGAAAGTCTTTAAATATTGGGTTTATCCAATTAATATTGAATTTCATATCAAAAGCTTTGGCAGAGAAAAACTAATAGGGTGCCCAGACCTCAACAGTGTATCTCCAAAATGCCTGGGGTGAAAAGGAAAAGAGTGAAAAAGTTTTATATATTCAAGGGTCACACGCTTTCTTTCCACTTGTATTGTTTTTCTATTGCTGCATAACAAATTATTGCAAACTTAGTGGCTTAAAGCAACAAAATGTATTATCTCACATTTTTTTGGAAATTAAACATCTAGCATGGTATGACTAGACTCCCTGCTCAGGGTCTCACCAAGTTACAATTATCAGGCAGGTCATCAGTTTTCCTCTGGGCTTGGAGTCTTCTTTCAAACTTTCTGGTATCAGCAGCATTCATTTCCATGTGGTTGTAGGACTCTAGGTGCCCATTTTCTTCTTCCGGCTGTTGGCTGAGAACTATGTGCAGCTCTTTCCCATGTGGCCCCCATACACAGTTTACTCATGGATGTTAGCCAGTGGGAGCACATCGCTCCGACTTTCTTTTCTGTGACCAGCTGGAGATTGGGTCAGGCCCATTTGGATAACCTCCTTAATTTAAAAAAATAAATTATATATATATATATATTTGATTTCAGAGAGGAAGGGACAGGTAGAGAGAGAAAGATAGAAACACCAGTGATGGGAGAGAATCATTGATTGGCTCCTACACCTCCCCCCCACGGGGAGGGAGCCCTCAACCCCTGGCATGTGTCCTGACTGGGAATTGAACTATGACCTCCTGGTTCATAGGTCGACACTCAACCATTGAGCCATTCAGGCCGGCCCTCTCCTTATTGAGACATAACCAATTATGAAGTAAAATCCAATATACTCTCAGTCCTAGGGATTCTGCAGGGCATGTACACCAGAGGCAGGGCGGATCTTATAAGCCAGTTTAGAATTCTGCCTACCATACATGCTTCTCATTTTGAAGAAATGAGACAATATTTAACAGCAAACAAAGACTTTGGGGTGATGCTCAACTGAATATCTGTGTTTTGTGTGTATTAAAGTCCCAAGATTGGGGCCAGGAAAAGGGACTTAGGTGAAAGATGAGAAGACACAGTAGCCCTGCTTTAATCACATGTAAACATAGGTTTAGTTCTATCTGCATCTGCCTTTACGTTCTATCTAAATCTTTGTCATTTCTGGAATAAAGAAAATCATAGGCATTTAATTATCTTTGCTTTAAGGGATACATATGTTTTCATGACTGACAAGTGTTGAATCAGGAGTTTAGGTAACTTCTTCACTGTAAAAGTTTTATTTGCTTTCCTCCTTTTAAACAGTCATTGAAAGTATGTGCTAATAGAAAGATTGGAAACTGGTGTTGAATTCAACTTTCATTCTCCAAAAATAACACATCAGCTATGAATTATAGAATCTACATAAAATACTGTATATATGAGAAGACAAAGGCAAGTCTCCCCATTGGTATTTTTTGTCAGTCAAAGAAAGTAGCTGGTATATTTTGAAGACTTTGGTGAGTTCAGATGCTCTCTGAGACTCTACTTTTCATGATTAGAATTTAAATTAAGCACAGCTAGGGAGCAGAGGCATTTTCCTGCTAGAAATAAAGGAAAGGTAAGTTGAATATTAAATGCAGAAAAGGGGAAAGGGCCGAGAAAAGGAACAAGAACAGGGTCTCTTCCCAGGAGACTGTTAAAGTTACTTCTGGAAAAATAACAAATGTGAAAATAAATGATAGTAATCTACCCATTAATTCCTAAAATTCCGAGCCCATTAAAACATGCCACAGAGGAAGCTTGGGATGACCTGTTCTGCCCAATTAATTTTGAAGTATTGGAAATCAATTAGTTACAATAAACAGACCAGCTCTCATTATTTTAAGCAGCTTGCAATTAGCTTCATAGAAAGATGAATGTATACAGAGCTTTAAGTATAAAGGTTCACTGGCATTGACGAAGAATGCTATGCACCCCTTCTTTCTAAAACTAAATCTCTTTTGGATTATCAGGACCAATTTCTGGTAGTGAATTCAAACTGTTACCAAGCAGTCTGCTTTTTATAGTACTGATTTAAATATTGAAACACTGAATCTTTCCTTAGCAGTATGTGCAACAGAAACTGAAATTCTTCTGTGAACATACACAGGACGTGGTACCAATTTTTGTTTGTTCTGATTTCAGCCTGCAAGCAACATAGAAAGAAATGTGTTTAATCCTTTTCTTATTTCTTTTGGACACTGAGGAACTTAGCTTGCCAAGGTACCCCTCTTAACATAGCCAAAAATGACTCATTGTTCCTAACTCATTAAATGAAGTAGACTTGCTTGATAGAATCTGTTTGCTTGCCTGCCTATCTGGTGTGCTAACTACTTTGCATCTGCAGTTTCCAAGGTATTCATTTGCTCACAGAAAAAGAGATGAGGAAAAACTGTAATCTGCATATTTTCTATGTTAGCACATTGATTCATTATGTCATTTCTAAAAGAGGGACAATATTATGACTCATGAGCATAGAGGAAAAAAATGGAACATTTTATTTCTTTGTTGGTTCAATAAGTGTACATTTGGTAGTGACATGAACTAATTGCATAGTTACCATGAAATAACATGTTTCATTTTTCTGTAATAATGTAGTAACTACATAGTAACTTCTTAGGGAACAATGGTAATTATACCGTAATATGATAATAGTGTTGTTGTATTTTTCCCAACAGCTATGCAATTATCTGTACATAAAATACAATTTCTGAACTAATGTGCACACTTGCCTGAAGGGTTTCTTCCTTGGTTTTCTGGCCCCTAATGGCCTCTCTCCCACATAAGCCCCATACACAATTAAAAACCATAAGCTTACATCCTTTTCATAATCTTCCCTTCTTCAAACCCAACAAGCTATTCACCCTTTAGAACTCTATCATGAGGTATAGAACTGAAGCCTGAAGCATAAACACTGGGTAGGGCTTTATTAGAGTTAAGTAACCCAGAGGGTCTTAGAAGGGCAAATATAGCAAAGCCAGAGAGGAGGTCTTTGGCAGGTTAGCTCCAGACAACCTGACCACGGTGAAGGTCTGAGACCCTCCTGGCAGGTTTGACTCTGAGCTCAGGTACGTGTGAAATAAGGCATCCATTGAGCTTCCGGGGTGAAGAGTTGTAGAAAGCCCTAGCTGTGTTTTCTCTGCTGAACGTTCAGCGGGAGGAGAGTTCCTTCATGTCTGAGCAGGCAAAGGGGAGTTGCAGGCCTCTTGAGAAATAACTTCTCTATTAAAGAGGAATATATCAAAGTGCAATTGCTCTAAACACTGTTGAAAAGAGAGAGAGGAGGAGAATCTCTTATGGGAACAAAGAAAGATTTACATAGTAAAAGAGACTTAGATACGTGTCTGAGAAATCAAGCAGACAGTAATAAAGCACAGTTTGGTTCTGAGCCATCAGAGGTGGAAGCCCCAAGCACTTGACTGCAAATGGGTTGAGTCACACAGTCATTGGATAGAAAATAATGAAGGGACTGCTCAAGAGACAGGGCTTGGAGTCAGTGTGTGCTCACCCCCACCCTACTTCAGAGCATGCTTGGTGCTGGCAGGAGAGGTGAGGGAGCCATGATTTCTGCTTCTGGAGGTGGGGTGCTGAAGCTAGGCCTTGAGAGGGGCCATCTCAGCACCTCCTGTGCTGCAGGTGGCCCTTCTGTCCCCGCAGGAGTCTACTGGGTCCCGCCTGAGCTCTCCACGGTACTGGGCTCTCTGCTGGCTCTGCCTAGGATGTGATCTGAGACCCCGAACCTTCACACTGCAGAATGCCTGGCATAAATAATCTCAGCCATGAAATGAGCTTAAAGAAGGTTGAAAAAGAAAAGGAGACAGAGACTGAGGCATACAGATTCAGAGGCAGCAAGAGAATAGGAGGATGAAAAAGAGAGAGGGAGACAATAAGTGGCAGAGAATGAGGCATATGGAGAGTCAGAGAAGAGAAGAGAAGAGAAGAGAAGAGAAGAGAAGAGAAGAGAAGAGAAGAGAAGAGAAGAGAAGAGAAGAGAAGAATAAGAAGCAGCAGGAATGATACCGAGACAAACAGAGAGAGACCCAAAGATGAAAAGAGAGAGGGAGGGAGGGAGGAAGGAAGGGGTGAGAGAGAAGAGGGAGAATTTTATGTATATATGCGTAAGACCTTCTGATTTTTGGTCAGCCTTGTTCTAAGCATTTTTGGAGTTGTATGAGGGCCAGAGGCAATGCTTCTGTTCATTATAAAATTGCATTGCATTTTCAGCTTCTGGTTTGGTACCAAGAAATGAATCATACAGCCTTGGAGGAGTACTGTCATTTTTCTCTGTGGTCTAATTTAAATTCTCTATCAAATACCATTGCAATAGTGACTTTTAACATTTTGCATGATTTATGCTGTTAATGAGCAAAGAGTCAGAGCAGGTTGGGGTGTCTATAAAGGGAATGGAATGAAATAAAATTCTGCACACAGGCCTTGCAGAAAGAGCAATTTCAATTTTGATGAGTCTCATCCAAAGTGATCACTTTAAGCACTTGCAAATGAAATGATATTTTTCACTGAATGCGGTACCTGATAAAATCCCGTCCACAGAAGAGAACTAA
>PVJC01001355.1:79584-95827 GCA_004026665.1 Murina feae
AAAAAAAAAAAAAAAAAAAAAAAAAAAAAAAAAAAAAAAAAAAAAAAAAAAAAAAAAAAAAAAAAAAAAAAAAAAAAAAAAAAAAAAAAAAAAAAAAAAAAAAAAAAAAAAAAAAAAAAAAAAAAAAAAAAAAAAAAAAAAATAAATCACTCTAGCCCAATGGAAGACAAAAAAGACACAAAAAGTTTCAATTAGCTGGGTTTATTGAAGCCAAGCACCTTGGATTTGGTCATAGAAAGGGCTAAATTATAGACTGAGAGTCCTGGATTTCTAGAAATGTTTCTTGGATTGTTTGAAAAAGATGTTGCCATGTGTTGAAGGGCACTTTGCACTAGATTAAGATAGGTATCAAGAATCCAGGTCTCTCAAATTTACCATTTGGTCCTGAGTAATAAAATGTTTTGACCTGAGATATATCACTCTTGACTGTAGACTTCTGTTCACCATCCCACTTTTCTCTTTGGATACATGGATCCATATTCTAAGCTTATTTTCAAGATAAAATGTTAAAGTAAAATTGACAATTGATTCAAGGAGAATTTGAAAGAGAATGGAGAAGTAGTTCAAAACCATCCACCCAACCAATGTGAACTGTGCCCCACCTTCCCTATTCCTCATTCCATTTGGAGTGTGCTGGGCTAGTCACTGTGTGAGGAGTGTGGTTGCACATGATACTGTACTCACAGTGTTTCACTATGGGTTCGAGCTTTATCAATGTTATGGACTGTGACCCCCAAATTCATATGATAAAACCCTAACCCCCAGTACCTCAGAAAATGGCTTCACTTTGACAAAGGTCTTTAAAGAGGTAATTACAATTAATTGAAGTCATTAAATGGTTCCTAATCCAATATGAGTGGTGTCCTTTTAAGAAGGGGAAATTGGGACATAGAGATGTACTACATGATGAAACAGGGAGAAGATATTTACAAGTCAGGGAGAGTAGTCTCAAAAGAAACAGAAACTTCTAACACCTTGATCTAGCTTTGTTATGATAGCCCTAGCAAATGAATATAGTCAGTTATCATTCTCTGTGCCAATAATTATTTTCAGAGTGGTGGTGCTCCTTAATAATGAAAGTTATACTCTATCAATGACAAAAGTTTTTCAGTACACTTGAGTATAAATCATATTATTCAGTCATCTTAAGTGATATTTAGAATAATAGTTTACTTTAAATATATACTTGGAAGCCTTCTCAAAAGCCTCAAGTCTTCCTTGACCAACTCATCCTGAAGGTGAGAAGACCTTCTTTCTATTCTGCACTAGTTACTTAGGGTAACATCCAAAGCCCAGGTACCGTTTCTGAGCAATGACATCCTCTCTCCTGTTCCCTCCACATGATTCCTATATGAACAGGGAGGCTACTGTCATTCCCTCTCCTTTCTCCTGATGACATTACTTCCTTTGTAACATCCTTTTAGGGCAGCTATGCCTTTTCCTCCCGCCTTAGGTATTGATGTTGTTAGCTCCCTACTTGGTGCTCTGTTGCCTTTCTGAGTTTTGTTGACAATCTCTTCTCTTTTGAAGTTTGAACCAGTTAGCTAACTGGTTTTGTTACCATTTCATGAAGAATTAAGAAGCTTTCAGCAGAATGTAAACTAAATATACACCAAACTCACTGTTTAGTGTGGCTCTTTAGCTAGAATTATTGTTATTTAAATAGTAGTAGTAGCAGTAATAGCAAACCTTTCTTAAAAAAAAAAAGAGAGAGAAAGGAAACAATATGTTGGTTTACATTCTGGAACCAGCCTCTTATCTCCTAAAAGTCTGCTACAGTGAGCAGCACTGGCCTATAGATTCTGTTTTTCTTCCAAGCCTTTGCCTTAACTTTTGGAACTCCAAGAATCTGATTTCTTTTGTTGTGCTGTTTTTCCCTGGGTTCCAAAAAAGTAGATGTTTCCTTGGTTTCTTCATTTAACTTTGTCCCTGTGAGCATCTCCTTTACTCTGAATCCTTTCCCAATTCATAGTATTTTTATGCATATCAGTGGCTGCCCATGAGACACTTTGTGTCCGTCCCATAATTCAGACAGGAAGAAATGTCACATTGAGCTTTTTACCAGATGTAGCTCTTATGCTCTTACGCTCTTAAAAACATGTAGTAGATCGAATTCCTTTCCCCCTCAGTAATTCCACTTCTCATTTTACTTCCTGTGCTTAGCCTAAGCCTGTTCACTGCTTTCACTAAAATAGTAAGTAAACCATACTATAATATGCCTTTTTATACTGCTTTAATTTGCTACAGAAGAAAAAAATGGAAAGAGTGCTCAGGTATCAGTATCTCTGAAGGAAAACACAGTTCTTTCTGTTTGATTCTGAATCCTTGTTATGGGTTTCTTTCTAGAATTCCAAGTCCAGCATCCATACAAGCATTAGGAAGTTATATTGATGACTTAGTGTGCAGGTATTCAAGAAGGAGCATCCTTGGGCCCACTCCCTACCTGCATCTGTATCTATAGTAAGTAGCCAGTTGTTTGTGTGATCTTAGTAGGGAAATGTTCAGTCAAAGCCCTGCTCTTGCTTTCTGTCCCTGCAACTATACTAGTACATAATCAACCTATCATACGTGAGAATAGAACATCGAGAGGCTCTGTGTTTTTTCCTTCCTTTGCTCTCTTTTCTTTCTTCCTTTGCAGTTCCCTTTGCTTTGTTACAGTTTCTCAGATTTGACCTGACAACCCCCCTTTTGCTGCTATTGCAGGTCTCAAGTTTCTCCAGGTTCTCCACCATTGCTCAATAACATTTATTCCAATGCTTCTCTTTAGCTTTTTAGTACTTGCCCCTATAATGTTTTCTATAGTTATTCATTTTTCTTCTGTGTAAATTCTTGATTTTATCCTAAACATGCTGCTAAGTTAGATTATTACAGTTCTGTGAGGCCCAGTATGTCCTATTTGGTAGGAGAAAGTATTTTCGTAGTTCATATTTACCCTGAAAAACATAACATGGATACTGTGCAAAAATAATAGGTTTAAGACCTCAGGGCTCACATTCTCCTTGCATCTGTCCTTTCTGTTGGGTTTGGCCAGAGATAAACACAGTCTTCCAATGAATGGAACTGGGTGGAGATTGGTGGAAGATACTCTTGGCAGTGAATAGAATAGGATTTGTGCAATGACTGTCCTAACTTATTTATCAGCCAGAAATAATCAGGATGCTTTATGATATGCTTAAGGTCAACTTCCTATTGCTTATTGTATTCTAGTTAATGTCGAATAATATTTCATCAATTTTATAATACACCAATGTTGTTAAGCTGAAGTTCTTAGCCTGGAATCTAGGGAGTAGAACACAGCAACTCAGAACCTGGGCTTTAAAGTCAGCCTGAATTGCATTCTAAATCTCGCTTTACTACTCATGAGCTGTGTGGACAAGGGCAAGTATTAGCCTCTATAGGCCTTTGCTTCTCATGATATCAAATGAGGATAATACTGCCTTCTTTCAGGGTTCTAAGGATCCAAACTATATAAATAAACTTAATTTTCTGGACTTCCTTTTGGAAAAAATGGCTTAAGAAATATTTGGTGTGGTTCAAAAGAAACCTAGGTTATATGGTAGATACAGAATCATTTTGGGAAACTTTGAGGGAAATGAAGACTCAGCTAGTCTTTCTCCAGAGTAACTGTAATGGAGAGTCAGTGAATAATTCTATTTGACTTTCTATGAAGAGAAATATGTTATATATATTAAGATGCTGGGAGCAATGAAAACAATCAGTAATTTAAAATAGAAACTCTAAATTAAAACAGCCACTCCTACTTTGCAGGTACTTATTAGTACTTGAGTCGCTTGTCACAAGAGCAGTTTCATTTGACTTCTGCAAGAGCAAGCGGCCTAGAGTTTTTAATTTAATAATTCTTCTCAGCAGAGCTGAAGAGGACAGACCAGAGGGTATGATGATATGCAGGGGTCCTCAAACTTTTTAAACAGGGTGCCAGATCACTGTCCCTCAGACTGTTGGAGGGCCGGACTATAGTTTAAAAATAACAACTATGAACAAATTCCTATGCACACTGCACATATCTTATTTTGAAGTAAAAAAACAAGGTGGCAAAAATACCTGGCAGGCCAGATAAATGTCCTCGGCGGGCCGCATGTGGCCCTCAGGCCATAGTTTGAAGACCCCTGCTTTAAGGTATTAGCACTCTGTCCAGCATAAAGAAATTGCTCAAAAAATTGTGGCTATGATTATGCTTAGTTAATATAAGGGCTTCAAGGAGTCCATAGATCCCCTCTGAACTTGCATGTTGACTTTTATAAATCATGTGCATTTTTCTAAGGGTTTCACCACATTTATTTATATTCTCACATGTTTCATACTCATTAAACATACAGATACTTTAGCTTCTGTCTGAAATGTGGAATCAATTGAGTCTCTGTTCATCTTTGAAGATGTCTTGAGACTGATACTAAACACATGAAACTTCACTTCAAACTGAGTAAATAAAGGTCAGACACATGTCTGTGATCAATCATTGTAAAAATCCAGAAACTGTCCTGGAAATGAAAAGATATTCAGGTGTGAAGACATGATATATCTGCTAGCTACGGGTCCAGCCAATGTGCTCCTCTTTATGCATCTAGAAACCCTTTTAATTGTTCTGTGGATTAAGTCTAGGTTCTTTCCTTCATTGGTGATCCTTGAAGTAGTCCCTTGAGAGCTGCTGGTAATTGCCAATGGTTATGTGGGGAGACTTAACACTTCTTTGGTTCTCTACAAGATCGTAAATCCTTGCTTCAGTACATTGTATAATGACTCCAAGATGTGGAGGCTTCCTTTTCTTTGAAAGCTAAAATTATGTAATTCATCTCTCAGTGGTCACTCACACCTGCCAGATGATATGCCAGATGGCCTCATTTCATCAGACAAATATATATCTGGAACTTATGGCTATTTATGAATAGTGATGTTTATTTCTCACAGAGGGTAAACACTCCCAACCCCTAAAAGTCAGTTAACTTCAGAATTATATTTTCTACTCTATTGAGCACAGACCTTGCTAAACCATCTGACTGGTTGAGTTTTTGAACAATGTTGCAGTTCAGGAGTTTTATTTTTTACTCTCTCTCTCTCTTTTTTTTTCATCTTTCAGTGGTAATTCTGTGACATGATACATTTGCTGGCACCTTGGCTAACTATGTTCATGCATTCCTTTACACCTTCAAAAACTGTAAATGTAATCCACTGCACAGATGTTGTAGAAAGCTTGGGAACTGGGATACTGCGAATCAGAGGTGTGGTAGGTGAGAGGAGTGTGCGCAGCAGATAACTGTACTTGATTAGCTAGATTTAAATAGTGTCGGATGAATTTGCCAGGTGAAAATAAAAATTGTCAGTTCAGTTTAATTTCATGGTGAATCAAACAAGGAAATTAGATTCTGCTACTCTGTCAGTTTGACATCCACAGCAAGTGACAATTAGAGATGATGAGAGAACTTATATTTACTTTGAAACTCCTGATTTTCTGATAGGCATGTAACTTTTATTTACCCTTGCCTTGCAGAAAAGTGTTGCACAGCAGTAGCATTAGTAGAGATTGCTAGAACATCCAGGGTACAGGCAGAAGGAGCGGGAAGGGCAGGTGGGGAGGCTGGAGCTCACTTTAATGGGATGGCATAATCAGATTGAGCAGTACCCTGGAGCAGAAAGCCCCTGTGCTGTGAAGCCAGAGGACTTTGGAGCTGAAATGCAGATAATAGCACAGTGGTCACACCTCTTGCTTCAGCAGACAAGATTATATTAGAGCAAGTCAAGGCTGGAAGGCAAGGAATGAAAGGGACTCTGACTTGTGCTGTTGCAGCCAGGCCATTCAAGTGGATTTTCATTTTCTACATAAACCCACGACCAAAGCATTGAGCAATGTGGGGGACTCACATTTAAACAAAATGCATTTCTGCACATTCTTCTCCCCGCCCCTGCTAATACCAAAAAGTGAATTTCAATTCCAAATTTGGGTTCAAAGAGCACAGAAAAATTGGTAGAACTGAAGCATGAAATAATCACATGGGAAGTTGCTTCCTCAGCAAGAGGTAGATCTCAATAGTGCGAAGAAATCATTTCCTACCTGAATTTACTTCCAAAGAAAGTGTCAGGATTGACTGACTACCTATGGATAGCAGAGGTAGCACTGGGAGATAAGATACAGAATGAGAGACAAAATATGGTTTGATTCAAGGAGAGTGATAGGAATTAAAATATTTTCAACTTTGATTTAGTGGATATATAGTTCTTTTTAAACAATCATACATCTTGTGAGTATAAAGGTCACAAGAAGGCCTGTATAAGTCAACTCACACCTTTCTGCAAAACTTCTCATGGGCCTGAACATTCTTAGATCTCACTTCTTAAAAAATCTCTCTCTCTCTCTCTTTCTCTCTCTCTCTCTCTCTCTCTCTCTCTCTCTCTCTCTCTCTCTCTCTCTTCAATATGAAGGTATACAATTCTGATCCTAACTAGATATGTATTTTTCAACAAAAACAATGTGTCATTGTTCAATACAAGTTTATTTGCCTTTTCACACATTAACCTTAGGAATTTTTATTATGATATAATAAAATGATGATGGCAGAATCCTATATAATAAAAGGGTAATATGCAAATTGACCAAATGGCAGAATGACCAGTTGCTATGACATGTACTGACCACCAGGAAGCAGATGATCAATGCAGGAGCTGTCCCCTGGTGGTCATGCACTCCCACAGTGTGAGCACTGCTCAGCCACAAGCTGGGCTCACTGCCCTCGGAGGTGAGAGAGGTTCCCCCGACTGCTGCTGTGCTTGCCATGGCTTGCAGGCTCATGGCTGATGAGTGCAGGTGGTGGGAGCCTCTCCCACCTCTGGGGCAGTGCTAAGGACCCTAGGTGGACATCCCTATATTCCAAAAGCATCTATTTAAAACTGTCTTCAGTACTTTAAAAATGAAGTACAATAATGATAAACAACTTGAACTAGAAAGATGTTAGCAGCACACAGCTCAACAACTTTCCATAAATCCTCACATTTCTTCATCTTGTCTATTGGGAGGCTAATTGATATTTGTGTATATTATCTGAATCATATGAGCAAGATAAATATAAGTAAAAAATTTGTAATATTTGATAAATCCAGAAAGGGACTCCCCTTGCTTCATCTTAATACTAACTATATTCCTTAATAGCTACTACCTACTCCTTAACAGTTACTACCTACATATGTAAATTATAAGGTTATATATCTCCATTTAATTTTTCTCATCTCTTCATTTTATTTCACTTCATTTCGTTTTATTTCTTTTTCTTTTTTTGCCAAAGTTTCTGAAGAGCAATTAAATCTTTAGTGGACCATAACCTGCAGTTCTTTTATATTGATGGCAAATACTTGAAACTGAAATTTAATATATGTTCTTTAGTTAATATTTTTGAGGGGTCCCTGAAGGAAAATACAGGCAAGAAGCTATATGAGCTGTGCCTTTAAAGAGTTACTCACTATAAAATGCTAGAGGACATTTATCTTTGACACTCTCCTGTCCCACCTTGAAAACATTTTTGAAGGTCTATTAGGGAAATATATATATATATATATATATATATATATATATATATATATATATATATATATAGTCTCTCTGTGGTTTATTAAAATAGTTTCAATTTATGATTCCAACTTTGCCTAAAATAAATACATTTCATTGCTAGCATATTAATTGCCAATTGGAACATTCTATAGCTCGACCATAACACAAAGCAATGGTTCATTACCTGCAGATACTCCATTCCATGAGCCACTGGTTACATGAAGATATTCCAAATGACTTCATAAACACAGGAACACATACTGTTAAGCAGTGATTAATTCCTACAAGACTGTGTGATGCCCTGTAATTCTTTAATGGTACCAAAGTGATCTATAGCATGAGTGCATACTTTGGCTAGCTCAGCAAATGCCCACGGCAAGCATCTTATAGGCATTTCATGGGGATTTTATTCACCTTGGAAAAAGACTTACAACTTGCACAGAAAAGATGCTGTAAGAATCATGGGGAATAAAAGGATATTTCTTTCCTCTTAAAGATATATTATTCTTTTATGGTGTTTCCATGATCATGACACCTAACAAAAGGAAGCTGGAGAGCTGCTCTTCCTCTGTTTCTCTGGTACCATCGCTGGGAGAGAAGGCAGGCCCTTTACATATATTTTGAGATTCTTTATTCATTATATAAAAAAGCTCTTCTAAGGACACACATCAGCAGTCAGTTCCATCAACAGCAGAGCATGAACAGAATACATTTAGAAACTAGTGAGGTTATGACAGCAACCAACGTTTTTCAATGATGTGGTCCAAATTTAAGTAAAAATTCTGGTACCTCTGTGATGTCAGACAGCGTATTTTGATTAAAATATCTCTTCATTGATTTTTTTTATGGGCCCATTACTGGATTCCCTGGGTACAATGCAATGCAGCAGAGAGGTGGAACTAGGCATGGAATCATAAAATAGGAAACATTAAATCCACTAGCCAGGGAGTGCACAGTTCCCTAGACATCAGGACCCAGCCTCTCCCTCAGGCCCAAGGACACTATGGGAAGTAAATTAGGTGCTCAGGGAAGAATATGAAAATTGGTGGGAAATGAAGACATGGTTAATGTTGAGAGGGTTTTATTTTTAAATAACATTTAATAGTTGAAGCAACACAACATATTCTTGTTTATATAGAAAGAAGGGGCTTTGCTAAGCTCTGGATGACAAAAAGACACCCAGGTCCCAAGTATGATTTGAACATTTATTCTCTGGGTGATTTTGACAAATAAGCTAAAATATCTGAGGTTCAGATACCTCCTTGAAACGAAGAGATAACAATATCTGTGGGCTGTCCATGACCAAACAAATGATGGGAAAAATGTATCTGGAAAAATCCTCTATAAGACTGAAAGTGCCTGACAAAAAGAAGTTACCATTATTTATTTGGTGATGAAGACTTTACAAGAGGCCTTCTCAATATTCTTTAAAAACAAAACAAAATCTAAAGCTTTTAAACGATCTCTTGTTAAATTGAGCCATTGTTTAAAGACCTGGCTGCCCTTTAATCTTACTTGAAACAGTTCTGGAAGTGATGAAAGGGCTTTGTAGAAATTCCCCAAAAAGTACACTTTGCTGTAAGTAGGGTGCTTACTGGACCTGGGAGTCATAGTCCAGTGGTGAGAGCTGAGAGTGTTCTTTGTGTCAAGAAAATTGGCTCTAACTTGGGAAAGTTGCTTACAATGGACGTGGTTGTACCAGTACTAATAAATGAAGAGTTACAGGCAGTTCACATTTTATTGGAGAGGAAATTATAAGTTAGGTCTTTATTTTATTTACTGAGATGATTTACGTGGTTTTATAAATGTGGAATGACATTAAAGCCAAATAGTCATAAGGATTTTGAAGGCATCTCAGCTGGCTTTTCTTTAGCTTCTATTTCTGTATGATGTGATGTGTTGTGATGTGATGTGATGTGACGTGTGTGCACGCACTCGAGTTTTATGGTTTAGATGTAAATAGGTAATTCTGGAACAAGATTACATAAATGATCCAAAGTAACGGGAAATCCTAAAGATAAGTAGATAATTTGCTAGAGTCATCAAATATTCAGGAGAATATACTTAAGTGATATAACCTCTTCAGAATTCTTGGCCAATATTTTTGTAAATAGTGTAGCCATTTAGATGCTATTTTAGATAATAAAATACTGGTTTAAAATCACTAGTTTCTAAAGTGGTTATTAAAGGTAATCCACTGTTATTTATGTGTTTTGTAGTTCTTTATGTGGCTAAGATGTCTTCTTATATATAAAGGAACACTCACATGTATATATAACAATTTTTTTCTGAAGTGACTTCTGATTTGGAGGAGGTTATGTTCTACCTGATAAACAATCCCACTGGCACTAAGTCTTTTCATACTTTGAAGGATTAAAAAGTTGTCAAGTTGCTTTTATAAAAACAAAACATACTCATGCTCATATATTACATATCCATAATATTGGATCAGAAGACATTTTAGATGTTTATTTCAATCCAAAAGCTAAATTAAGAAATTGAAAAGATTGATTTCATTGTATAAATTGAGATAGAATGATATATTCATTCTCAGGAAGATTGTTTTCTCTGAGTTTCATTTAAAAATCCAAAAAAGTTTTAGTAATCCTGGCTAGATGGTAGATAGTGGGAATGAAAGTTAAAGGAGATTGTGGTTCTTGCTTTCAAGTTGCCTAGTGGGAGAAAAAGACCTTTAACTCCACAAGGACAAAGATGAGAGTTCAGAACTTGGAAAGAAATGGGCTGTAGCATTAACATGGGGATCATTTCACATGCTCTGGAGAGAGCAGGTAATCCTTGGTTTGATGCATTGCTGTAGTTTTGAGATCTGTCATTAAGGCAGAAAAAAAAAAAGAGAAAGAAAGAATGGGTTAAAGCGAAGAAAAGGTATAGATGGTCAAACAGGGAGCTGAAGGCACTTGACAAAATATTTATCAGGGGTGGAGAACCTGTTTATCTGCCAAGGGCCATTTGGATATTTACAACATTTGCGGGCCATACAAAATTATCAATTTAACAACTAGCCTGCTGTATTTGGTCAAGCATTTAATTAACTCACCCCTAATGCCCTGGCAGGGCCAGATCAAATGATTTCAAGGGCCTTATATGTTCCATGGGCTGAATGTTCTCCACCCCTGATTTAGGGCATTGAGCACAAGATAGATCTTGTGTCTTTAAGCATAGACAGGTACAATATTAAGGTGCTTGTCAATTCTAAGTGTTTTCATTTATAATTTTTACTTCCATTCTTGACTCCTCTCAAATCAGGCAGACTAAAGTTTATTTTATTTTATTGTATCAGTCGAACTTTGCATTAACATACTGAAAGAGCATAAACTTCTCTCAAATGAAGACTTTTGCTGATCTAGCTTAATTGGGACATGAGACCATGACCATGTTTGCTTGTGTAAGCTACTGGAAAATAAAATGAATAAGGTGTCCTTTGTTAGTTGTGCTAATATGTGTTAAAAATAAATATATTGAAATCCTCGAATACTGGCAAGTCTCTAACTATAAAAGTATATTTCAAGAAAAATACCCTTTTTGTTATTTGCTTTGACCCAAATACTTATAAGCTGTCATAGTCAGCTGAGCCTAGAAGACTCCTCTGATCTCTTTAGTGCGGGGCCTAAAGGTATAATTGGCCCAGTTCTTGCTTCCTTTCTCTGGGATTCAACTTGCTGACTATTTGGCTTTCTAGCCGTGCCCCTGTCTCCTTTCATGATGGGAGGTTTCCTGAGTCTATTTTACCTTTTTTGATAGATATTTGATATGCATTGAATGATAGACAGATAGCTAGATGATAGATAGATAGATAGATAGATAGATAGATAGATAGATAGATAGAATGAATATACTATTATGTGGTAGAGAGAAAGAAATTATTTACTCATTTCAATTCCACAAATCCCCTTGTGCTCTGAACATACAAGTCCCAATTAAGTTGGCTTAACTGTATGGTTTTAAGTACTCCATTGGGTCCTTAATCCAAAAGAGAGATAAACTTTGTCAGTCTGGAGATGAGTTTTTGATGGATACTGTTCTCAGGGCTATTTAGAAGTCCTTAATAGTGTCCTGGTGCATCAGTCAAACGTGCATTGCTCAATTAATACAAGTCTACTAGAAGCTACTTCTGGTTTTCTGTCATACATTTCATGGTATCACTCAAAGGACAAATGGACAAATAATGAAGGCTTTTGGGGAAAATTTAACTCCATTTACAAAAATAATAGCATTGCATTTAACCTATAAGATTGGGAGTGAGGGAGATAAAGGAGATGTGTTGTTTATAAAATCAGTGTGTAAAAGTCATTCACTGTATCCCTTTTAGAATGTGGTAGTTCAAACAGCATTCTGGCATATCAGGTCTAAGACAATGATGCAGCGAGTCATTGAGGCTAGCTGTAAAGCATAAAATTATTTTCAATGTGTTAGACTATTTGGCTTTGAAAAATCTTTTTTGGGGTGTGTGATTGTACTTTGTTTTTATTATATGGCAGAGTTCATTTCTGTACTGAGTGTTTTGAAAAAACACAAAAATTGAGGAAAATTTGCTCTCTTTTTTTTCATGGGAAATAATAGAACAGAAACCCATTTTTTACTAATCGTATCTGTCATAGACTTTAGAGTTTACACATAAGTGTTTTCTTCAGAAAGTCAATGCATGAATGCCTATGATTGGAAGTATTTTTGGATTTTGGAATGATGAGTTAACAAAAGGAAAGAATGCATCAAGTCTGCTCATTCTGACTCATTGTATAATTAACTCCATGCAATTAACATGATAGGGAGGGGAAATAAATTACATTTTTCTTCTGCCTGATCTCCTTATATGGGCATACTATTAGCAACCCCATTTCTTATAGATAGATGAAAAAATTTCCCAAATATTAAGAAAGAAATAGCATAGAGTTTCTTAATCCTTCTTTCGACATTGATTTTGAAAAGGTGCTGATATAATTTTCTTGCCAGTTGAGTAAATCTTTGAGGTTAATGCCTTAAGGAGTGTATAATTCCCTTTCCTTACATCAGTGTTAGAAAAGGATTAACTTTGACTGTAAGTGTCTGTAGAATTGAATTCTACCTATTTTAAGAGTTTAAACTGTATAGTTAGTATAACATCATAAGGACCAAGGAAACTACAAAAGATCCTGAGCTTTAAAAATCTCATTTTCTTTTTTCTTCTAAGAATACTCCTTAAGTTTGAGATGGATTTATTGATTCTGGTCTTCTCCATAAGAAAGGAGTGCCAGTGCTGATAACCACTGCTCTTCCATCCTGGAATTGTCTTTGAAACTGAAACCATAAGCTCTAGTTGTGTGGACCATGATTTTCCCATTTAACCACATTAAACAGATCAAATAAATGTAGAGGATATCATTTTTTCATGTTTTAAGATATCTCAGGTTCTATCTATCTATCTATCTATCTATCTATCTATTTATCTATCTATCTATCATCTATCATCATCTACCATCATTTCTATCTCTACCTCTATCTTTCTATCTCAGCCAAAAAAAAAAAAAATCCTTAAAGATGAAAAAACTACTATTTCTAAGAAGCAAAAATATTCAACTCTTTCTCTCCATTAAAAAAAATTAACACAGTTTTTTCCTGTCTCTGCTTTCATTATAAATTCTGATTTAGAAGGTGATTATTCCAAGTAGCTGGAATAGCACTTTCATTTTTTCTCTGAAAAGTGTAGCATAGATCACTTTTAACTTTAGAAAAAAACATATAAAACCAAATTCACTAAATTGTATACATTAATTATGTGCAGGTTTGGAGTATCATTTATACTTCAAAAGCTGAAAAAATGGAAAAAAATAAGATAAAAAGTACATTTTTTTCAAATCTATACTTCCCAATTCATGAATTAAAATAATTTACTTTAAACTACATTAAGCAATGTAAGTTAATCATTATCTAAGATTGCATATTGGTTTCTGGCATCTTGTAAAATAAATTGATTAAATGATAGCATGATCTTTGAGGATTATTACAAAATAGTTCCTTGGCCTATACAAATTTTACTTGTATTCAATTTTCACCGACACTTCTCTGTGAGTAGTGTCTTAACATTACACATCTGCTGGTAGAGAAATTCATAGTCTAAAAAAAAATGTGCTTTGGTAGTATTCAGATATGTATTTCAATTCTCACTTTCAAGAAGACAGATTAAAAATAAAATTAAGAATAGGTTATTTCTAACATTTTGAACTCTACATCCACAATAATTTATCTGTACTGTTTCTTCTGAAAAGGAAAAACGATCAATCAATTGGTTGTGCTGTTTAAGGCATTTCCTTTTTTTTTTGTCATCACTCAAGTTAGCTATTGCTATATAAAAATCCCACAATTTATGGATTTAAAACAATCCATATGGATTTATTATCAATATCTCACCTTGTGCTGTGGGTTGACTGGAATGGTTCTTGCTCATATTCTCTCATTCAGTAATCTGAATGTCCAAGGTGACCACTCACTTGGCTGGCAAGTTGTTGCTGACTTCAGTTGGGTCTCAGCTGGATTATTAATCAGATCACCTGCACATACTTTCTAAGTGTAGAAATCTATGGAAAGTTATTTACTCTTGTATCTACTGCCTTTCTGAGTTCACATCTATGTGGTAGTGACAGATAGGCTTGGGGTCACTGTTGATTATTGTGACCAACAGTTAGGAAGGAAAGCTGGTTGCTGAGTGGGAAAGGAAGACAAACTAGAACCCACAAATCCTTGGTATATGTTTGTCCTTTTATCTAACCAACTAGGGGCCCGGTGCACAGTCCCTCAGCCCTGCCTGTGCCCTCTGACAGTCTGGGACCCCTCAGTGGATATCCTATGATGGCCCCAGTCTGCCAGGCGCCTTTTGTGTGTGTGTGTATGTGTGTGTGTGTATGTGTGTGTATGTGTGTGTGTCACCACTGGGGACCTGCCCCCAGCTGCATCTGAGGCTCGGAGCAGTCCTCCTGTGTGTGTCTACCTGCTGGGGACCTGCCCCCAGGCACACTGTGGAGGCTTGGAGCAGGCACCCCCTCTATGTTGATCTCTCAGACTCTTGCCCTCCCCTGCATGTTGTTCTCTTTTTTGAGCTGTGGCCAGGGCTGGGTGCAGCCTGCCTCCCAAGCTTGCCTACTGCCCATCTTCCTCCAGCCACCAGAAAGCAGGGAAAACCCCGCTTCGTGGTCAGGCCAGCCTTTTCCTGCTCCCTGATCCCCGGAAGGGACCTGGGAAGCCGCCAAGCAGGCCACCGACTCTTTCCCACTCACCCATCCCCTTCTGCCTTCCTTTCCCACTTCCCGGTGCCACCAAGGGGTCTGGGGAGCTGCCAAGCAGGACCCCGGCCCCCTGCAGCCTTGCTTTCCTGCTCCACGATGCCCTGCAAAGGGCCTGGGCAGCCACCAAGCAGGCCGAAACCTCCCCACCCCGCTGCCTCCTACCCGCTTCGCGGTGCCCTCCAACCCTGCCGCCTGTTTCCCACTCACGGGTCCTGGGTCCTGCGCTGTCCTGCCCTACAGCCGCTCTGTGCACTCGGGAGGTCCCTCAGCCCGGCCTGTGCCCTCTCGCAGTCTGGGACCCCTCAGGGGATGTCCACCTGCTGGCGTGCCTGACCAGCCTGGGTGAGGGGCTTTAAGGCTGCCCACAGCTCCCATTGACTTGACATCCCAGCAAGGCTGGCTGGACACAGGTTTCTGTGATTTACCTCCTATAATTGATGCTGTTCCTTGACAGCCTGGGGTTATTTTCTATAATTGATACACTGTTCCTTTAAGGCGGCCTTCTAACTAACGAAGCCTCCTCTGCTTCACCTCGCAGCGTCTATAATGAAACAATTGTTACTTTTACTGGTTAGGCTGGAGCTGCTCTTTCCTTCAGCTCCGGAGGATTCTATGATTGTTACATTGTTTCAAAGCTGTGTTTTGCTAGAGGCAGTTTAATCGGAGCTGAGCTGAGGGGCGCAGCTTCACTTTTGCTCCTGCCGCAATGGAAAGGGCTGTTTACTCAGGTCCGTGAGTGGCGGCCGCCATGTTGATTGGGCTAAGTTGCATACAGCCGCTCTGATTGGCTGGTGGGCGTGGCTTACCCTGTCTTGGAGAAACGGTTAATTTTAATATTTCGCTTTTATAGAGTAGATGTTAATAGCCAGAGTGTAGGGCTATTGTTTCACTTCCACCTTGCTAGGAAACGTTACTCCTAATATAAACAAATTGACAAAAGAAAAATCCAGCACATTTCACTCCTTGTCAACTCAGTATCTATCCACTGTTCTTTTCATCATGTCTGTTTCAAATATAAACAGCAAAATTATGCATCCGCCTGATATGCATCTGCCTCCTTTGCAACTGAAAATAGGCTAACTTTCTCCTCAATAGAAATTTACAAAAGCTACATACATTTATTTTATGCATGATTGATGTTCATTCTATCCCCAATACTGAGCTTATAGAAATAGCCTCCCCCTAAACATTTCTTCTAGAAATAATAACAATTATGAATAGCTTGGAATATAGAGGAAAATTGTCCACAATGCCACTATTAAAACTATACAGCCTTGTAAATGTAGTATATTCTTTTGCAATAACTTCCTAGTTCAATATATTATTATATGTAATGAATTAGTAATAAGCATTCAATTTTAATTTTACCATTCACTTTGCTACTAAATTATTGCTATGTCTTCAAGATGTT